>JAOEHI010000005.1:2694761-2756460 GCA_025447815.1 Percopsis transmontana
GGGGGGGGTCCAGACTGTTTCGCCTGGGCACTATTTTTTTTTGGCCCCCAAACTGTTATTGTAAACTTAATTTTATATCCCCCCCCCCCCCCCCCCCCCCCTGTTAATCTGTACGTAGTCCATCGCAGGCTTAGTCAGCCAGGCGATTATCGTAGTCCGCAGGTTGACTCACATGTTTGTCCGTGTGGTTTTTGCTTCCCTTCATGTCCGCTCTCTCTGTCTCTGTCTCTGTCTCTCTCTCTGTCTCTCTCTCTGTCTCTCTCCCTCCTCTCTAAAGAACAGGCAGAGATAAAGCAGTCCATAGTCCCTAGGCTTAAAACCCTTTTATAGTATCTCCGTGCCACAGAAAGACTCTTGTGTACCCCGGATGAGTCAGACCAACATCTGATAGGTCTGCAGTGTTTTCCCTCCGAGTACCAATTTAATCAGACGTACAGCGCCAGGATGTCTAGGGCGCTTGGCTGTGGACGTAATGCGCGCCGCGCTGCCGACGATGTGGGCAGACGAGGAGTGCGATAGGTCTGGGCGTGCCCTGGCTGTTTGTTTCTTCTTGTTTGTTTGTTTTTCCCCCTCGTTTTGCGGCTCCTGTGAGACAATGAGCGTAGGGCCGGCTTGGCGGGCTATCAGATTCTGCCATACACTCGTTTTTGGTATTAATTGGGGTATTGACGTTCAGGGTTTGAGTTGTGAGCATTTTCTCAACAATAGTGGAGTGTGAGGTCGCACGTAAATGTATTGGCTGTTATAATGGACATTGAGGAGCTGCGTGTGAAATGATAACTTGATTTGCGTTCCTCCCTCTGGTTCAAGGACCCACCGGATCACCATCACCAACTTCTGCCTGGGAAAGCACCTGGTGAGCGAGGAAGACCTGCTGAAGGACCAGAGAGGAAGTCCCGCCTACATCAGCCCCGACGTACTGAGCGGTGAGAACTGACGCGCGTCGCACCCGTCTTGTCTTCACACATGAACTCGATATACCAGCGCTTGGCTGGGTGTTCTGTTGGCTCCAGTGCAACCGCTGATGTAGTTGTATACTACCGTCTATACCAGGGGTCCTGAAACCCGTGGCTCTTTCCATGACTGCGTCTGGCTCGCAGACACGTTTTAGCCGACGTTTTACACAAATTGCAGTGTTTCTTACAGTGTGTCTAATATGCAACGATAGAATGAAGTCGCGTTAATGGTAATAAGTATTCAATTTATGAATGAATATCAATGTATTATAGCACTTTAAATATTCAGAGACGTGTTATACTTTAAAAATGTTGGTCCCACTTAAAAATGCACGCATTAAGTTGTGTTCGGTGTTAATAAAGATTATATGGCTCTCACGGAAATGCATTTTTAATGGCATTTATTTGGCTTTCATGGCTCTCCCAGCCAAGAGGGTTCCCCGCCCCTGGCCTATACCGTTTTTAGGCCCATACCGGTGTTGAACCGTTATGAGGTATGCCCGTCTGCCGGACACTCATAGGGAGGTTTCCCACTATGCAGGCAGCTCTTGTTGGCACGCCGACCTAGGCTCATCAGGCTGATGCCGGGGGTCATTCAAGTGCGTTGCGTAATGTTTGGCAGCCGGTCTCGTGTTTGACTTTCCGGTTGTTAAGCAACGCAAATCAGGCTTGTCGCAATCCGGGGAAGATTGGCAAAGCTAGACGTAGATGTTTTTTAGTTTTTTTTTTTTTAATTCCTGATCAGCTGGAATATTGTGACGCTGAGGTTTCTATGTGCATTTGGTGGGAAAATCATTGTTGTTGCTTCACATTGGTTTTCTTTTTCTGGTTCTGCTTTCTTTTCTACTAAACGAGGAAATTGGTTTTGTGTCGCATTCTATCAAATTTATTGTGCAGAACTAAGATCAAATCGTACTGTGTGTGTGAGAGAAAGTAACGCTTCCTTTCTCGTGCGTTTAAAAAAAAATATATATATATAAATAAAAGGCACTAAAAGCGGTTGGCTCTGCTGTGATGAAACGGGGTGGATGGCAGCGAGGCGTTCCTATCAGCCTAACGTGACGGGCACACAATGAAACAAAGCTTCAATGACTCACACTGATGACTCACTGCAGGGGAACTACACCCATGTCACCCCCCTGCCCCCACCTCCCATCCCCTCCCATCCCCTACCCGTGTCGTGTGTGTGTGTGTGTGTGTGTGTGTGTGTGCCTGCCTGCCTATTTCACACATGCCTTATCATAATTGCTTGCTGCTGCTGCCGGCTCGCCTGTAGCAACATCGCCTATGGTTACGCACGGCTCTGAGCTCCGCCCTCACTAGCACAGGGGTTAGTCAGCCTCCCGATTTTTATAATCGCCAAAACAAAAACAACCTAGTTACTGCTCCAGAAACTAGCCACGTTCCGGGGCGGTTCCAGGAAGTGTTCCAGGATTGTGGTCATTCGTCTGCCCCCGGGATTTGAAGTGAGAGGAGGCCGATGAGGATTGCGGGGCCGCAGTAGCGAACAGAGGGGCGTTCGTTCCGCAGACACGCTCTTCCAAAACGTACGCGTCGTCGTCGACCACACCAGATAAGGTGTTCTGCACACGTCATTCAGTCATTCAGCCGGTATCCGTGAGACCATGAGATTAGACAACAGGTTGTGTTATCATCGCAAACCGGCATTCCCCCAAATGTGTATGCCCCCCCCCCCCCCATTTACATGGGAATGCTCCTCTTTGTTGACGGGTGGGACTGATGTATGTTCTCTTGTTCGTCCACCAGGGCGGCCGTACCGGGGCAAACCCAGCGACATGTGGGCTCTGGGCGTGGTGTTGTTCACCATGCTGTACGGCCAGTTCCCCTTCTATGACAGCGTACCTCAGGAGCTCTTCCGCAAGATCAAGGCTGCCGACTACTCCATTCCAGAGTAAGTCCCTGTCGCGACCCTTGACCCCTTTGTAATCTAGTCCCAACGCACGGTACCGTTGTGTATGCGTGGAATCTAAAACAAACGAAAACAAACGCATGTTTCTTATCGATGGCGGTATCAAAATGAAGTCACGCTAACGGCTTACCCGCAGCAACGTGCCTGTATACAGTAGGTGTGTACTGGTACCGTCAAGGACGTTTACTGTGTGTTCAGCCCAGTGCTAATCTCAACCTTCCCTCCGTGCTGATTCCTTAGCTAATGCCGACAACCACACAGGACGCATAACCTCTCCCCCTCCCCTCCCCTCCCCCCCCTCTCAGGGACGGGCGTGTGTCAGAGAACACGGTGTGCCTGATCCGCAAGCTGCTGGTGCTGGACCCGCAGCAGAGGCTTACTGCAGGGGAGGTGCTGGAGTCCCTCGGCTGCATCATCGCCTCGTGGTGAGTGCTCCACCTGCTGGACGTTGGCGGGATTGCGTGGGAAATGTTGGGCCGTGAAGTACCAGTACGAAACGGGCTCCTTGTGGACGACCCGTTTGCTGTGTGACAGACTATCCCTTGATAGTTCTATTAAATATTACAAGTTATTCTATCTTATAGATCTATGTGTGTATAGATCTATAAGATAGAACTATAAGATATAGATCTATAAGATAGAACTACATAACATTTATAGATCTCTATATATATATATATATATATACACACACATACACACATACACACACACACAGAATGTCCTCCTGTGTTAGTGACGCAGAATACACCAACTGCTTATCAAAACGTGAGGTGCGACGGCGTAGTGACACTTTCCGCCTCACGGTGTGTTCCAGGCAGTCTGTGTCATCGCTCAGCGGGCCCCTGCAGGTGGTGCCCGACATCGACGACCAGGTCAACCACCCTGAGCATCTGCAAGAGGTGAGACGTCAAGCGGGCGCGGGGTAACTTGCTGCCCAAGTTACCCTTGAGGGGTTGCAAGATTATTTTAGAGGGAAACAGTTAAAAAAAAAAAAAATATATATATATATATATATATATATATGTATATGTATATGTGTGTGTGTGTATATGTATATGTGTGTGTGTATATATATATGTATATGTGTGTGTGTATATATATATGTATATGTGTGTGTGTATATATTTATGTATATGTATGTGTGTGTGTGTGTAGAACAGAGATTAGGCACACACCAGCAGGTTCATTTCCCGCAGACTGTGTCTGACATGTTTTATTGTCAGCATACGCTAATGAAAGCACAAGCAGAAGAATGTCCAGCATCTCCCCCTCTGCTTTCTCCTCCCGCTCATACATATAGGAAGACAGGGGATTATTAGTAATTCCCCACAAGCCCTGGGACTCCTGTGAACCATGCCCCCAACAAGCTCTCCCATTCTGACAGAGCTATAGACCCACACACCCCTCCATATTATATAATGGACACACCACATTTTTATGAGGCATAATCTTGACGTGAAACGGGGAAGCTCTGTACATTATTGTTGATACATCTACAACTTGGAGCCTAAGTGTGTGAATGTGACGCTGACTTAGGCTATACATTTCCCTACTACAGACCTTTGTCTGGGTGGGTTTAATGGGTGACACGAAGGGTGTTAATGAAGGCAAGAGGAGTTACTAAAACGTTAAAAAGTAGTAAGTGGGGAAGAGAGGAATAGACACGCAGCCAGAGATAGGCCGTGAGATAGGTCTACTTGAAGAAAACGGAAAAGTGATTCGCATTTCACTTGCTGACTAAATATACGGCGCTACGAGACACCTCTACCACAAAAGACAACACACTGCCAAAGAGTGACAGCAGACAGATGTAGTACAGAACCTGACAAAATGTTTAATTTATCGCATCATGGTACAACGCTCCTGGTGACCAGACAACATATTCTGGCCTATGTGAAAAGTTAAATGATTTTTCATCCTGGTATTATTAGCTATGTTTTTCTATAATATTTTTATTTTACATATTCAGGGGCTACCCATCCCTGGCACGGTGGAACCGTGGAGCGCACCAGCACGCCCCCACGGTAGGCCTATGGCAAACATAGGTTCTCGGTTGACGCTCTATTGATGCGCGCCGCCGCGACCACAAGCTGTACACGGAGCTACGCCTCTCCACTCCTCGAGCACGTTGTGGCTTCAGATATAAACACAGACCACCCCTTTTCTAGCAGTTTAAGTTCCTCAACCAACTCACACACACCCTCCTCGCCAACACTGAAGAGTCGTGCTTCGAGTAGGCTAACGTTTACAGGAGGAGAGGGTTCCCAGGATGGAGGTAACAGATATTTTGTTTTATATTTTTTTATCATAACTTGTTTACAAAACGAATTTGGACTGCGACAAAAAGGATTTTGCACTTGCTTGTATATTCTTGCCCATTTGGTGGTACCAATACTGAGTTAGGCCATAGGCTATATCAAATGTCAAGGATTCTTGAAGTAGAAATACGGTTCGGTTGTAGCCTTTCAAATAAACATGCCAACTTGCAGTGCATGTAACCACAGTGTAAGACAGGAAATGTGGAGCTGACAGCTCCACATTTAGATCTGTCAAAAGTAGATCTGTCAAAATCTACTTGTGGTTATGTCTGTGCGTAAATGCTTGAGTAAATAAAACACTCAACTCTCTTTTAGCCTATGATGTTTTATGTTGTTTTTCAAATTTGCATAGCGTACTCTAATGTAAATATATATTATTATACCAATGACTCAAAATTAAAACTATAATAGTAACTATAATGGTAACTAATATGTCTTTGTTAGCCTACTAATTGAGAGTAGGACGATACTTTGAACTTGGGAACAACTTTATATTAAAGTGAATGCATGTAATAAAGTGTATATCCTGGTCTTTGCACACATCTGTTTTTTGCAAGGCAGAACCAGTGTTTGCATAACATACGTTAGGCCTACACTCAGACTTATAACATCATTCTTATAACAAGTATGTTATGTCATGTGTTGAATATGAGGAGCAACGCCTTTTTTTTCCACAACTTTTTATGAAGCAAGTGAGCGAGTCCTTTAGCAGTGTTAAATAAGTACTCTTAACGTTTTAATGGATATGTTTATATCAGCGTATGCACCTACATCTGGAAAATAATATAAAATGTAACACTTTTGCAAAGGATATAGGATCATTGTCTAATGGTGATTAGACATAAAATAAACTTCTGTGCAACCGGGCACAACAAAAACTCTGCAAGTGACTGTGGGGGGAGGAGTAGAGAGGTGTGATAGGGGTATATGCTCACGAGATTCAAACGAAAACAATGATTTTTGTGGATTTCCGGACGCAAATTGGGGAGTGTCCCTTTAACATCCAAACAACTATTATATGCATCTATAAAGTCAGTCTCCTGTTCCTTATCAGTAGTTGAGACCTAGGTAGAATATCTCTCTCATATTGCAAATCTAGATGACAGAGTTATTGGGTATTCTTGTATTTGCATATCCCTACCGTATGCAAATTGTAAGTATGTTGAATACTTACAATAAGAATAAACTGTTGTGTCTAAAAGAAAGGGGTAGTTACCTTTTGAAGAGAACCAATGGAATGAAACGGAATCACCATCGTACCGTGTACCATTCATTACTTAACACTAGCTAGTTATGTTACAATATCTGTCTGCCCTGTTCTCAAAAGTCAAATTGTTGCTATAGCAAAAACCAAAGCAAAACCCCTAAACAGACACAAAAGTGTCGGTCTACTGTGTTTTTTCTTTCTTACTTCCTAGTTTTAATTTCTTACTTCCTATTTAGTTAGGACTGTTGTTGGCTGGCATTTGTGAAGTATATGATTTTCCATGGCATTCCAATGTTTAAAAATGTCAATTATTGTAAGGAGCAGTTATCGAAAATGCTAGTAAAGCCTTGTAGTGTATATTGTTTGGCCACTGGGGGCATAACTATGCAAAGGTGTGTTCTCAGTACTGCGCACCGTATGTGGACTAACACCAGGTTCTTTAGACTATTTTAGAGGCTAATTCTGCTTATTCTTCCACAACATATACACCCTGCTCCAAATGGAAGCTTTTTAATGATACTCTAGATCGTACACACTGCTACCACTTTAAACTGGTACTGTAACTGCCCTTGAAGGCCCTTAAACTAAACTATACAGAGTCTGGAGGTGTGCTGCATGGCTGGCATGTGATGTGATTATCTCCTGAAGGCTCGTGTCGTCTTGTCAGGGCTGTATGGCACAGCCTGCCTGACGTCTGCCAAACAAAGATTGCATGGAAATATTAGATAGACAGGGTGGGAACACAAGAAGATAGAGAGGAGGGCAGAAGTCATTGCTATGATGCTTACTATTTGATGTGACTTTGAATTTGACCTCTTCAATTATGTCCAGAATTGCCCATGTGGTTAAAACCAGTATTACAAAAATATTAATGTTTTGTTTGTGTCAGCCCCTACCACATCCCAGCGCTCCAGCTGCTAAAAAGTTGTGCTTTAACCATTGATAATTGTGAATTATTTGGCATGTCCCACTGGCTTAATGTTGTCTAGAGCATATGCTATTTGTTTTATTACTATTTTTGTTTTAATTAGTAGGCAAGCCTGGATTGGGTGTTACTTGAGGAAATGAAAAGGAAACAGTAGCTGTTGATGTGTATTTATATTGATTTTTTACACAGCATGGAAGACGGATTTCCTTCATAACAATAAAGAATTAAATAAATAATAAACATTTCTATCTTATCTTTTCTGACAGTTACTTATAGGCACAGTTGATATCTTGCTAGTTCCAATGCAAAGAGGGTACTATTATGAAATGTAACAAGAACCTTCCATTTTGAACCAATTGCATTTAAATATCAATAATACAATATTAATTTAATGATGCAAAATCTTGTTTCACTGAGCAACATACAGTATAGCCATGCGTTCTATTTACTGGAGTCACAATTCTTGGTCATTGCATGGAAATTTCCACTTCAAAATAGTTCATAATAATTCATACATGACTTGTGAAAATCAGAACAATTAATCAGCTTTTATGTATCTGAAAGGAAGCAAAGGCCACATACACACTGCTAGCGATGGGAGCCAGTTGTGAGATCTATAGGATTTGTTTGGAGGAACGCAGGGCTTCAGCTAAGGGCGTAATCCCAAGGTTGTGCTGCACTACGCTAGCTGCTCTATACACCCCAGACCATGCAGCTCCCACCCACTTGATCCACAGGCCAGATGGTTTCTGTCCTGGCCATTGCTTGTGGGAATACCGCAGCACCGCAAGCCTGAATCTCCAACAGATGCTTGAGTCAACAGTTTTCTTTGGAGTCGTAGAAGTATAAACATTTGGGAGAAATGGCACTCCATAATAATAAGAACATGTTTACATTCATCATGAACCTCCCCTCTCTGTGGCCACATAGACAAACTGCTGCATTTATATCAGTATTGTGTCAGAACAGATATCACAGACATGCCTCGCTCTGCCACCTGTCGCCATCTCTGTAACCGCTTTGATCATTTCTCTGTCGAAAATGGCTGTTGTTCTTCCGTTATATCTAGCTAATTTGGCACCTGTGTCTTGCTAGTAAAACAGTCTCAACTCTCACTTTTGAAAAGTGCTGAATTCTATGGTCTTGTGAGCTTCCTCAGAGAACAAGAGGTTATCAGCATTTTTCTGCGTGGGGTTTTTGTGGGGTTTTTGACCTGTGCTTGTGAAGTGTTTTCCCTCTCGCCGGCTGCTTATTAGTTCTGTATCGTGTTTATGTTTCCACAGCCTTACAGTGCTCGTCGGTGTCAGAACCTCCCTTTTTCCCCTGGACACCGCAACAGCAAAGCCTTTTGGGACGAGTGTCCTTTTGACTCTGAGGTCCTTATGCCTGAGAGTACATGCCCATGACTTATACACATGCACATATTCTGCACATCCACACACAGTGAACATCTGTACGCATGTGTACTACACACACACACACACACACACACACACACTACATGCGGGCAGTGGAAAAGTGAGATAAACAGATGAAGGCCAATCCAGCAACGCATCATGATTTCCTGGAATGGCAGAGAGAGCGAGAAGGGGCCTGACTGCTCTCTCTGCCAGTTAACAAGCACAGGCTGGATGAGGGCCGCTCTGCGGTGGGGATCCCGCTGGTAGAACGCGCTGGCTTGTGAGAAAACGCGGTCCGCAGATTCAGACCAAAGCCATTATGCCTGCAGAGCCCAGTCTCGCTGAACAGCTGGGCTCACTAGCCTTTATTTATAGACTGTTCCTCAGCTCGGCTGGTTTAGAGAGTGTAGGGCTAACCCATCAGAGCTTAAGGGGGATTTCACTTCATCGCATATACAGTCATTTCTTAGAGACGGTTTGGAGCTCTTGAGCTAAACAAAAAATGTCATCAGTTCAACAGCGGATTACATGGCCAGGGATGGCATGACCATTGCGGTGTTGATAAAGAAGATGGTCGGATGTCATGCGCTTCTTTTCCCGGTGTTTGGAGAGCGCAGACAATGTCGGCCTTTGTGAGGACGGCGTCATCCGCTGGTCCTTCAGTCAGCCTTGTGCCTTCATAGCAGCATGGATATTACTAAGGCAGTGTTTTAAAGGTACATTCCTCGATAGCATTATAGCGCCCCCTAGAACCCTGATGTTTATGCCTTCCCACAACATTTTTGCAAGGCTATTTAACTAAAAAGTTGACTTTTCCAGCAGGGTTACACACATTCACACCTGTGAAATTCTCAATAGAACCAGGTTATTCTATGGCTCTTAATTGTGCACCTCCCTGAAACTGGGTTGAGTGCCTTGCTCAAAGGTAGGGTGGCAGGGGGTGCAATGGAGTGAAATGTTTTTATAATACTATAAATTGTGCATTTTTTTATCATTATACTATTTTGACTGCATAGTACGGCTGCATAATAAATAATCTTGCGGGACCAGACTTATGCTATCGTACAAAACGTCTGGGGGACATCTATGACACAATTTAGCCAAAATGTGGGTGGAACGGTAACAGGGTTTGAAACTTCTAAACCAATCCAAGGCCTTGTGATGGTGGAGTTCAAAATAGTAAAGGTCAAAAATAGGGTCCGAAATAGCTTGACTCTAACCACGACCCGATTCTGTCTTTGGAATACTGCCACGATGTTGTGATGCGTTGCTATTGGGAACCGTCTTCACTGGTTCCTTGTTTAGACAGACTCACAGTCCAGTACGCCTGAGTGTATTACAGATATAGCTCGTGGATCAGTGGGGAGTAGCGCTTGCGTCTTGGAACATCTCTCCATGGGGCTCGGGGGTTACTGCTCAGAGACAGGATCAGGGCTGTCTTTACTGGCCTGAGGCTTGTTCACAGGCCTGGAGCCCTGGAAATAGAGTTTGTTCGATTCCACAACTGCAGTTTCCCACTCTTTCCCCAGAGCTCGGGGTCCCAGTCGACTCAAACTGACTGCACACTACCGATACCCGACTGAAGGCTTATTCAAAACAGATGGCATGATGTGTTGATTTTGTTGTGTAACTGCAAAAGTACCCCCACATACAAGAACCGTGATTTTCCTGTGAGCTCATTATTTCAACATTTTTCTTTTTTTTTCTTTAGGCAAACTATAAAAGTGGTCTCCCTCAATGTAGCATTGAACACATTTCAAACCTTAATTTATCTGTGTTTTACCCAAGCTAACTAACCATTCCTGAGGGTAAGGGTTGGCATCCTTGTGAACATTCCTCTCTTTTGTTTTTTTTCAGTCAAACAAAACAAACAAAAAAACAAACAAAAAAGAAAATGGAACCTTGATTTTGCTCAAGTGTTTGAGTAACAATTATAACAAACAAAGCTGCACTTCCTGTGCTGTCAAACTCAGGGTTCTTATGGAGGCATTTGTTTTTGAAGGACAGGAAAGAGTTAAACAATTAGGGTTACAAAATAATGACGGAGGTTTGGGTGGTCCCCAGTGATTAGTAGTTATCATAGTTGACAAAACAGAGCTCAGGAAAAGGCTCGAGATATGGATTAGAAGCACGGAAAGCGTTTGCAGAAACACTGGGTGTTCATGCTGTAATACATTTGGGTGGAGGGGGCGAGGTAGTGAGGTCATCTGGAGAACAGGGTGAAAAAGGAAAATAAAGAGCATAATTACACAGGGGAATGTGTGCATCTGTGTGGTGCTATGTTGTAACAGTGTGGGAGAAGCCCATTTCATTGGGCTACAGGTCAAATGGTGCCGATAAGGGGTAATGTGGGAGGGGGATGATTGGCAGCTGTTGAAAAGCATAAGCTTTTTAGTGGTCAATTAAACGGGAATGGAAAAGAGATTGGATAAGGGAAGACAGGAAGGCGGAGACACCGGGAGGAAGGAGGAGGGAGGCGGGGGCAAATGAGCAAGACAAACACAGAGGGGAGAATGCAAAACATCAAACTGTGACATGGGAACTGTGGTACTGGCACGGCTATGCATAGCTCAGATCCATATCAGGCTGGAAACAAATGTTTTTGGCCGTTATAGTGCCACTTCTTGTCACAACGGTTATATATACAGTAATATGATGTAGTGTGATATATAAGGTAGATTTACATACTGTATGTGAAGTAGTATTGTACAGCAAAGGATAAAGCCCTTAGAAACTAGCTTGCGATAAACGACTATACAAATAAATTGACTCGCTGCGACCGGGAAGGTTTTCCAGTCGTGCATGCCGAGTGACAGCACAGTCAAAGCAACAGGCCTCGGCCAGCTTATCACCTACACCACAGCTATGTGGAGTGAGTTAATAGTCATCAAAGGACAGTGCGGATGAGGGTTCAGCCGTTGGCCTGGGAATACTGGGAGAGAGAGAGAGAGATTAAGAGAGAGAGTGAGAGTGTGGGCCAGAGTAGTGATAAGGCTTTGAGGACAGGTCTGCCCTGTGGCATGCTGCGGTGTGATGTTGAACAGCTGGTCTTCAGAGGCGGGCAGACACAGTTCTTTATTGGGAAAACGGGGAGTTTCTCAGAGGCAGTGGTTTTTCAAACTGTTGGAGCCAAGACCCTCAATAAGTGGTTCATAGTTTGTGGGTGTGCACACAAAGGGGGTTGCAAACGATGAACAACTTATTTTTGAATAGCATAAAGTAGCATACAAATAATTAACATATACACAACCCTGACCACTATCGGAATATGTATTTGTAAAACAAGATGACCAATTCTCAACTCTTTGAAATCATCTCGCCATTCAATCACAATCTTTACACATTTTACAAGTCAAGCATGCTTATTTTGTCTCCCGCTTGTATTGTGAAACAGATGTTACACGTTTGAATTTCTGAATGCTGTGTTTCGTGTCTAGTTCGTCATATTCCTCATAATTGCCTGATAACAGTAATGACTTTCCAGTTAATCCAAGGATTATAATTATTCTGGTTCAGTTGAAACACAGTATACACACCAGACTTAACAATACTTAAAAATACTGACTGGTGAAATAGCATGGCATATTCTAAATGGAAAATGGCCACAAGTTTGGATAGTAGATACATTTGTCAATATACAGTACGTAATGGAATATTTAAATGCTGTGTGCAACTCCTCTTTTTACATGATGTCTAAAGAATAAAAATCCAATTTTACAAATCCATGCGATTTCTTGCTTAAGATGCAATATTATGATTTCACTGTGGTACAGAGGAAGGGAACAAGTGACAGTGTCTTCCTGTATTAACTAGAATGAGGCCTTCCTCTGGCTCTGTGTCAAATTTGAGTTGCAACAAACTAGTTTTCACGATGGTTACTGACAGCATTTGTCTGCAGTTCTTGTTCAGTCAGTGTTTTGTGTTATTTTTCTGATACGTGTTCATACCTTTCCCAGAAGGACTCTCCATCCAAGCCATCTGTGGCCGAGCTGGCTGGAAGGTTCAAAGGTCACGTTTTACCTATGCCAAACTCAAACGACGAGGTAAGGCAACTCCCAAATGTATGAACAATAAAACATATACATCATTTTTTAATAGAGGTGCACAGCCTTCACATTATCATCTCACAGGATTTATGTTAAAAAAATATCAAAAAAATATAACAGTTGATATTGGTGCAAAAGTTATACAGGCTCCTTGTGATTACAGATCTTGTTTACAGGAAATCTTGCTTTTGCTTTTGTAGAGGCTGATTCGAAGAAGACCTCCATGTTCACTGAAGCTGAACAGTCTGAAAGATGATGATGATGATAAGAAGTCACTTGTAAGTCCCTTTCATATACAATGTGTACATTGTAACATGCTGTTTACACATAACCCATGCTCATGGTTTTGTTATTATTTGTGTCACTGGAAATCCTACTTATTCATCTGTTTATTTAGCATGTTATGTTGATTTATGTTAGTTGTGAGTGTGCATTCCTGTGTGTGTTCTTGTTCTGCAGAAACCCTCCATTCCCTCTCCAAAACCCTTTAAAATGAAGATAAAGAGCTCCCCCATCATCGAGAAGCTGCAGGTTGGTGTGGTATTATGTGGACAAAATAGGACAATAAAACACAGCTGCTAATATTATTAACAGTGGACTATACATAACAGAGGTGCTATAGTTAGTGTTCCATGTTTACAGAATTACTGCCATCTAGTGTTTAGCTGTTGTCGGTTGTTTCAGCAGTGTGCTGCTGGGAAAAAAAAGGGGAAGGGCTTGTTGTACTATACTATGCAATCGGCTCAGATTGATGAGCTGATGGGATGGGATGATGGGTCACCCAGCCTCAGGTCAGGATAAACCGCCACTGATCGTTAGTTAGTCGCGTAGGAGGGCAGCCATGGGACAAAAAGGCTGCCGTTTCTCTCTCTTCCTCTTCTCTCCAGTGCAGGTAGTATTCTCCTTTTTTTAGGCTCAGGTGAAACTAAAACAGAGACCTGCTAGGGGTTGTTTGGAGTGAAGAAGGGTGTTACAGGCAGGTGTTTTGGGACAAGTGACAACTGAACGCAGGACCAGTAATCCCCTGTATGACCTAGGCAGACCTACTCATGTAACTAGAAGGATGTTTTGATGATTTATTTATTTTAAGTTTGTGATAACATTCATAAGAGGGAAACCCAGTCGATATGGATTATATTGACCTATCAGCCTACTACTGCTGTTATGCTATTATATTACTAGTAATAATAACTATGAATATCTCACTATATTTGCCATGTTTTAATACAGTTGTGCACAATATGTAATTAGATTGTGGTTTACAGATTGTGTTGGGCATCCATACTTCTTTTCTCCTCCAGGCCAACCTTGCACTGTCCCCCACTTCTCTGCTGCCGTCTCCCAAGAGCCCTGAGGTGAAGCTACAGCCGCCACCGTTGTCCCCCGCCAGCCCCTGTAGCCCCACCCGAAAAACCTCAGAGGCGGAACCTATCAGCTTTGAAAGCCCTCCCGAGGGAGTCCCACTGCCAAGCATCATCAAGGTGTGTCCGTGTACCGTGTATAAACCTGTACTATTTGTTGTGCGTCTCCGAGAGACGGTTGGAGGGGCCGAGGCAAATGTCTTTTTTTTCGTGGCAAAACTCTCTTGTAGTGAAGCGTAGCTTAGACATTTACATCTACAGCATTTAGCAGACGCTTTTACCCAAAGCGACTTACAATAGGTACATTTGTCAACAGCTGAATAGGTCATACACCAGTTATCGTAAGCAAACAAGAATGCATTACATTTCGTAACATACATTTACTATAACTATAACATTACCTTCAAACATTCAATCCTCAATATTGCAGACAGCCTAGCCTATCACTAGACAGTGTAACTGTATAATGGGCAATGCTCTGGATTTTCTGGATGTATCTGTCTATCATGAAACATTTGGGTTCTAAACATGTCCGCATACAGATGTTGAGACCTCCAATAGCCAGTATTTACAGTATACCGAATGTTGTTATTTTATAAACAGTTATGTGTTTGGGCTGTGGGTGACTATACAGTATTATCGCAGTGCTCACTTTAAAACCCTGGAGCTTGGTCACTCCGTCCTCGCAGCGAGCGGTGACATGACAGCCCATCCAACACACTTTCTCAGCGGGTGTAGGTAGGCCTTGGATGAGCTCGACCAAGACGCAAGAGCGCAGCACACGGGGGATTTGTAATGTAATCCCCTTAGCCCAGTTCTCCTTTAAAGCCCTGTGTACCATTTTGTACTGTACCATATCGTTTTTATAGGCAGCAAATAAATGTTAGTATCTAAGTCTATTTAAGACATACAGATATAAAATATAGAAGACATTTTGATTATTCTAGCACCTGATCTCCATGCCAGAGGTCTGCTTGAAAGCTGCACTGTACTTTAAAATGTTTGAATGTTAGTCTAATGTAAATTCCCTGGCTTCTTCTCACTCATTCCACACAGTCTCGAGCACGACTGTCATTCAAAAGGCGTCCTCCCACAAGACAGCACAGGAGGTCGGCCGGAGAGGAATCTGGAGCCACTGGGGACAACCTGTCCCCTTGTGAACTGAACAGTCCAAAGGAGAATGGGGACGAGAAACCAGTAATCAACAGACCGACAGAGGAACAAAAGAATGAGCAGCGGAGCTCGACCGCGGGACTCGCCGGTCAGAAAGAATTAGAGGACAGGGACATCACAATGGTAGCAGACGATCCTGCTGCAAGCAGGGCAGAACTAGCTTCTCAGGAGGGCCAGACCATAGCGGAGACAGAAGCAGAACAGGCCCAGACCTTAGAGAGCTCGGCGGAGGAACAGCGAAATTCAGGATCTTGCCCTACCGACCCAATTAGGGAAGGAATTAACATGGATGACGAGCAAGAGGAGGCCAATCCAGAAGAAGAAAACGAGAGGCTGTGAATTCTCGGAAAGTGCTGGCAGATGCGATTTCGCTGCACTCTCCTCAAATGTAAATGTCTGTCGCCCTCTCCTGGTAGTTATGAGGAAAGGTCCACGGAGACTAAAGGAAAGACGGGTTCAGCCTTTACAGAGCTGCTACAGGTGGATGTATAGCAAATGTTTGTAATGCGGTATTAAAGTTAAGGAGGAGGATGTAGGGTTGCTTCTTGCAGCTCTGAACCCTGACGCCTGGCTGACAGCATATGGCAAAAAGATTGCAACTTAATATAACATTGAAGTGTACATTTATTTTAATTTCTCCATATCATCACAACATTTATACTATTATTACCTAACTGTGACTTAACCAGTATCTTTCTACAGAAATTGAAGCATATTACAAATGGCTGATATCAGGGACAATATGTGAACCAATAAGATATAGGCTACCCTTCAATCAAGAAAAGAGTCACAATTACAAACTTCAACATTTTCATTTAAATTTGAACTTTAAGATTTGTTTGCCAAATAATAATGTTAACAATAATAATAGATAAAATGAAACTTAAAGATGATCTCTCTATCACATATTTTATAAATAAATTTATCTTCACCTGCTGATGGATAGGCTATGTCAATATGAGATGAGATGGGTTCAATTTGTCAATAAAGATGTTATAGTGTACAATAACTGCCTTCTCTTTCCTTTTCTGAGAGCGATTTAATATTTTTGGTAGACAGCCGGTAGCTAGTGCAAATTGGGAGTCAGAAACAATTTTTCATCTCCCTATTAAACAAACAGTCGAAAGCAACACATTCAGAATAAAGTTTTTTATTATTTATTATTTATTTTTTACTTTTTAATAGTTACCTTGTTTAGGAATTCCTCCTCAATCCCAAGGGTCTCGGTCCTGGGTCCTCCAGTCCTGGGTCCTCCTTGTGGAACAGCAGACTAACATCAGCATTTCATTAAACAACATTTATCTGCTAACATATGTATAGGGGCCTACAGTTATCGTATGTTTACGTCACAGTATAAGGATTTATGCACATTCAAAAAGAAGATTTTCGGTGACATAATAACATTTAGTGCAATAACCAAAGGCTTTCATGAAACCAAAACATTGGGAAGGCGTACACAAAGCTTAAAACCAGATCAAAAATAATCATAGGGTGCCCCCTAGCGATTCCAATCAATTTATGCTCAGCCAATTCAGACGTAGGCTACGTCTTCGACACATTCAAATCATTTTTTAGATAATACCCACTCTACATACATACCTTGCACAGCATTTTAAATCATCTATATCACCATTAAATAAACAGACTTAATTCACAATGTCATGTCATGCACTTGCAAATGCAATTCAAGTTTTATTGTATTTTCGTTTTGACCAATGAAGTCAAATCCTGATTGAACAACGTAATTTACATTTAACGTACAATTCCACATAGCAGTTTTTGTTCCAAACAAAAGTGATTTTTACTTGATTATTTTCTGATTCTGATCATATTCCTGCTGGCAAGAGGGGGTGGTTTCAACACTGTCATCTTCCAGTGGGTTTGGCTAGGCCGTAAACAGCAAGGTCACGGATCATGCGCACTGATGTATCCCGTGCGGGCGACAGAGACAAGGAAGATGGCGACGCAGGAGAGCGAAGCAGCTCAAGCCACTGTGAGCAATGGCGAGGTAAAATGAATGACACAGTTACATTGATTTTATTTTCTTGATTGAATCAGAGACCGTGTAGTTTCTTCGGGGCCAAACGACGTAGCAAACACATACGTACCTTCTACCGAGCATTAAACGAGTCCCAGTGACGTTGGCGATGCCGGTTGGTTTTAAAACGACCCACTCCTACTGTTCACGAGATTCCAAGGAACACTGTGTGGTTAGCTAGCTAGCGAAATGTGTACTTCGAACAGCAGAATGTCATATAATGAACAATCGCATTAGCCCATCATATAACAGACAAGTTCTTTACAAGCTTAGTCGTTACTCTTATTGTTACATACCATAACCAGCTAACTGCTGCAGTGTATCTGTCAGTGGCTTGCGATCACACGGCCTAAACCAGCGCAGCATGTTTTGTCGCTTTCATAAGGAACTGACTCACACTTCATACACACTTGCCAGTAGCAACTTATTAGATACAGTGGTATAATTGTCAGCTCTTTTTTTAAATTTTTTTAACGGTGACTGCTTGTATTCCATGAATGATATTGATCGCTAATTATTGTCATCTTTGAAAATCCCCATTCCCGTCCTCCTTTCCTTTATGTGGCAGCAATGGTTGACGTTCACTTGAGCATAGTTTCTGTTCCAATTTTGGTTTCTGTGCTGTTTAGTTGTTGCCAAACAACTAAACAGCACAGATATTAGCTGTTTCAGCACAGATATTAGCTGTTTCAACAGGCTTGCCACTCGTTTTAACATGTATGCTTTGTATTGTGCCAATATCAGCCAATAGATCAGTCAGGCCTTTCAGTTATATTGTACCTGTGAACTTCAGATTATGTTGATATAAATAATGGTTGAAAGCTATAGCATGTGTCTTGTACTTGCATAATATATGTGAGAAGGACATCAAATGTTTATCCAGGGCCCACAGGTGTAATCAAACTATCTTTGTCTCAATTCACTTTGTTTTTAATTTATAAAGAAAATTATAATATATAGGCTATATATCGAGATCGGTGTCGGGCCCGAAAGTCCCGTATTGGTCGGGTTTGTAGGCTGTGTGCAGAATAACTTCTTCCTATCAAAGATTACCAGAAAAGGCCTTTCCACTGTCTCCCAGGTACACACGCCTTTATTCATGAAGCATGCAACCTGATTAGTTGGTTAATTGTTAATCCTTGTTAAGTGGGTGTGTAAATGATTACCTTTTGTACCTGGCCTAAGAATCTGTTTTTGAATAAAATTGTGTGTGTGTGTGTATGGGGGGGGGTTATATGTAGTGGTTATTGGATTGTTTGCTCTTGTTCTCTTGGGGCAGGATAGTCAAGTGGTCTGGCTTTTTGGCTCCCAACTCATGGGTTTGAGCCCCAGTGTTGGCCCACCTGTACGCATCCTTGAGCAAGATGCCTAACCCCTATATGCTCCATGTAATTGCACTCATTTGTAAGTCGCTTTGGATTTTTAAAAATGCGTCCGCTAAATTACCAAATTGTAAATAAAAATTGTAATGCGCTTTTGGTATTTTGAAAAGCACGATATAAGTGTTGTTGTTGTTGTTGTTGTTGTTATTATTATTGAAGATGTGACCAGTTAAACATTATAATTCTAGAATTGCATTACAGTTGAGTTTGAAAAATTCAGTGAATTGATTTGATGATTATGTTTGGTGCTTTCTAGCATTTTGTGTCTTACCTTTTTTAAATTCAGTGTTAAGGACTACATTTGGTTCATTCTTAAACGGTTTCCATCCAAATTATTAATGGACATTACATTGCATTGCTCTCCCTTGCGTTGTGGTGGCACGGGCTGCGGTTGGATGGTTGGATAGTGAGCAAGGCCCATGACTTGGCATGGGCCTTTCTATTGTGTCACTTGAATAGAATGTGGACCTGCGGGGGCCAGCTTTTGTCACACAAGTGATAATGTTTACATTGGTTTGTAAGTATGGATTTAAAAAATAAATGAATGAATGAGAGGTGCCACAAGAAGGCATTATTTGAAAAATAGATTAGCTATGTTACGGGACAGCTTTTTCAAATAAATTGTAATCATGCATCTACATTTTTACTGTAAGACGCTGGAGAGGCTTATAGATATGAGCAGTGTGTGATGAATATGGTAGTGTATAAGATCATATATATAAAAAATTGTGGTTGAATGAAATGTACAATAAGCATACAATTGTATTTAGCCAGCAGAGGGAGGTAGAGCCCCAAAACAATGTTTCGACGGCTGTCCTAAAGTGAGTTTAGGTGTTTTGACTGGTCCCATGCCAGCAACTGCCAGGCTGCCAGGTAACGGGTTCTTCCGAGAGCATTCGTCCTCTCCTGTGCAAGGTCTGACGTGTGGATGTTGGCCCTGCACGAGACCTACTACATCATGTGTAAGGCAGACGCTTTCATTCCGCTCTGCACGGGGACGTCTCAATCCTAAACATGCTGCTTCCTCTTCCAGTCTCTCCCTCACGCAGCTTGGTTTGACTTCTCTCCAGAATGGCCCCTCATATAGTTTCAGATGCAGGGCAAAACCGGGCTGCTACCCACTCGTGCTATTGGGCACGTCAAAGTGTTACATTATGTTGGGGACCAATTGCTAACAACACTGTAGACAACTTGGAATAACAAAGCAGCTGCGGGTGGCGAAGGGTGGTTGAGGCAGGACATCAGCTCTCAATGATGTGTCTGATGGCAGGTCGACATAAGAGGATTTGATTATGGAATATTCTGCGTCGTGGACCTTTTTATTAAGAATGTAATAAGTAGCAGAGGTACAGTGTTGTTTTTCCCTTAAGTCATGGCACCATATTGTATGGATGGGAATTGAGGAACATAGTTGCATGACATACCCCATTGCAGTGTGTGTGTGGTTCTGGGGACATGCTCAACCCCCCTCTCTGGCCAAGACGCACCACTACTTCTAACGGTGGCCAGCCCACACTTGATCTAGACAGAAAAGGGTGTAAGCTTTGCTGACTGACTTTATTAAACGCGTGTGTGGTTGCATTGTAGGTTACCAGCAATGGAGATGCCACGGATGGCCAAGCTGTTCAGGCAGCTGAGACCGCACTGGACCCGCAACAGCAGCCGCAGCCGCAGCAGGCTCCTAATGCATGGCAGGTCATCAAAGGAGTCCTCTTCAGGTACTTGGTTATTTGTGTTGATATCACTCTGTATGTCTTTAACCGCTGGCTTGTCTCACAATACGCATCCCTACAGACGTAAATAGCTTTGCTGAAAGAATAAAAAGGCATTTACCTTGTGCAGGGGTTTTCAATTGGTGAGGCACTTTGCCTGGGGGGCGCCAGAGAACCCCAGGGAAAGCGCAGTGGGAGAAGGGAAAAAAAAAAACTGTTCACCTGTACACATCTGTCCTGCTATCTTGCGTGTAGGTGCATGTTGCAAAATGGATCGCTTTGTAGTGTCTACAAAACAAAAGTCTACAGTAGGAGAGGAGGCAGATTCTGGGCCAAGCAAAAAAACGAAGGAAGTATGATCCAGAATATTTAAAGTTAGGATTTTCGCGGACCGGTCGCGATGATGCTCCGCTGCCACAGTGTGTCGTTTGCAAAGAGGTGCTAGTAAATGCCGTGCAGCCCCGCATCGATCACCTTGTGCACATCAGAAAGTCTGAGTCATTGGTCCCACTGATAGGTGATGAAAATGAAAAGGCAAAATCAGATCAGAAAAAAAAAATCAGAAGGCAATCAGATTTTTCTATGCCAAACGTAGGCCTATAAGTGTGTTTTTTTTTTTGTTTTTTTTTCAACTCATTTGAGACGAGTGACAAAATAGTGCTGTCCATCTTGCTGTTTTCAAAGTTGAAAATAGCTCCTATTGAATTGAACCCAGCTGTCTTCAAGTTCTCTTGGGGGAGGCTCACTTTCACCAAATTTGAAAACCCCTGACCTAGTGGTTGGGGG
Source organism: Percopsis transmontana (assembly GCA_025447815.1). Lineage (NCBI taxonomy): Eukaryota > Metazoa > Chordata > Actinopteri > Percopsiformes > Percopsidae > Percopsis > Percopsis transmontana. The sequence goes on from JAOEHI010000005.1 coordinate 2,716,002, forward strand.
CACCCTGCTAACCCTTTCCTCAGGTCAATTTAGACCAAGTTTACACTAATGAGTAGTAGACACAACAGAACATTAAAGACAACTGTTTTGTCATTTTCTTTTAGTTTGCTGAGACTGAGAAAATTAAACCACAACCAAGAATAAATGTGGAAATTGTAATTAACAGGTTCTCTAGCATTAGAATGAACTATTCAAGCCCATTAAAGTACGGCATCTAAAGCCCTTGAGCTTCTTAGGAGGAGTGGCAGGAGAATTGCTATATTATGGATCTATAGTGGAGGCTGCATTAATTGGTGCCAAGAGAGATGATGGTTGTTGGCAAGCCAGGAAGGTTGGCCCGGTCCCATTGAAATGTACAAGGATGTTGAAATGTTGCAGCATACAAAGTATGCCACCTGATAACTGAAGTCAGAAACAAGCGAGGGCAAAGAGTGTTGTGGATAACATCTGTCAACCACACATTAGTGCATGTCGACATTAGATTGTGTGCATTTACAAGCACATTGTCTAAATAAATATAAAAATACACTTATTCTATGATCCCAAATGGTTCGTTAAAAGGAAAAACGCAACCTAGACAGTATTCAAGCTGTAATTTATTTTAAAATAATTACACAGTAAGTTGATTGCCTCTCTTATTCTTGTCGTGTCCAAATGTGCTTTGCTGTGAAGATGCTCGCGTACGGTTAGGTTCTGCTCAGGCTCAAAACATGGTCATGGGATGGGATATGGCACCACATGGAGCCAAACCCTGTCAAGCAGCAGGCCTGCTTCAAGCCTTGGGGGATGTCAGCAAGGCCACATCAGTTTCACTGTTTCACATTACTCATAAAATGAAAGGGTCTCACCATCAGACTGTGAACTGTATCGTTTGATTAATAAAATGTGATTCAATATTGCTGTTTTTAAGGCAAATTGTCAGGTGCACTGCATCAAAAACTTGTTCCAATGATCATCAGGGGAGCCTTTTTTATTATATTCAAACTCCTCCCTTATTGTGTTTCTGTGATTGTACGATTGGGGGAAATGAATTTGTTCCCCATGAGGCAGCATTGTGCGTTAGTGGTGTATTTGATTGTGTTAATTATTTCCCGTTCTCTTTTTCTTGCTATCCTTTAGAATCTTCATAATCTGGGCCATCAGTAGTTGGTTTCGCAGAGGGCCGTCCACTCCTGACCCCAGTACCCCGGCCGGGGCCCCGAGATTACCCAGCCGGAACCTTTTTCCCAAGGACACTCTCATGGTATCGAAGCTTGTTGTTTACATGCCTTTATCGACACTGTGAGCAGAGAGCTATTTAAACAACAACGCAATGTCTCAACCTCGCGTTGTGTTCGCTGTCCCCTGTCTTTTCTCCCACTGTGCTTCCAGGACCTGTATGTGTATCTCTCCCAGGAAGAGGTGTTCACTGACTTCAACAACACAGGGGCCCTGTTTTGGTTCCAAAGGGACTTGGTGTATGGAGACTGGGGCACTGGGGAGGATGGAGATGGCTGCTACAAGCACTCCAAGGAGATCGACATCCCAGAGGTAGGGAGGTGCTAAGAGAGATGGCGTAGATTAGGACGACAGACCTGTACAGTAGTCCAATGGATGGGACAGAAAATACAATGGGATGTACTAAAGGGTCCGTAATGAGCTTGATCTCCATTGTTTAGGTTCAGAGGTTTGTGTGTATATTGCTAATACCTCTTCCTGCCTATTTGTGTTCAGGAAGTCCAGCGGAATGGTTCCCTGTACATACATATCTATTTTACTAAAAGTGGATTCCACCCGGACCCCAAACGCAAGGGGCAGTATCGCAGACTGGCAACAGTTCATGCATCTAGAAGTAAGCACTTGCACACAAGACGTTGGTACGGTTACATGCATTCTAATAATGCAGGCGATGCTCTTGACGGTTTTATTTTAATCAGATAATCATAACTGCAGTGAGCACAATGCTCCAAGATTTAAGTCCTTGTGAATTTTCTATTCAGGTTGTGTATACAGCCCTCGCACATTTCAGTATTCTAAATGTTTAAATGTTTAATTTCTGTACATTTACCTCTTGACTCTTTCAGTGCTGAATAAATTCAAGCGCAGAAAGTTTCTAAAGACAAAGAATCTGCTGACAGGAGAGACAGAAGCTGACCCTGAGATGATCAAGGTGTGTGTGTGTGTGTGTGTGTGTGTGTGTGAGAGAGAGAGAGAGAAAATAGGATACACCACTGATTAAAACTCTGGGACCATTGGCAGGGTCATATCACACCTGTTGGCCAAGACAACCAACACCTTCTTTATGATTGACTTGTATGCTTTGTGACATCACAAACTACAACAGCAAACGCAGCAGGAGAACTGGTCTAACTAGCAAATTATATCAACCACCTGTTTTAAACGTTCTGCTACACGTGCCTAATCGAATGTCTCCCCACACAGCGGGCAGAGAGCCACGGTCCTGTGGAGATCATTTCTCACTGGCACCCAAACCTTACGATTAACATGGTGGATGACCACACGGCCTGGGTCAAGGGCTCTGTTCCCCCTCCACTAGACCAACGTACGTTCTTCCGACTCACTCGCCAATGAGTCGGACTTGGGTGTATTTTGTAAAGAATGTTTGAAGCTTGCCTCCTTCAATGACATTCTGACTCTGCACCTGTCGTCTCTAGATGTAAAGTTTGACGCAGTGAGCGGCGACTACTACCCCATTGTCTACTTCAACGACTACTGGAATCTTCAGAAGGACTACTACCCAGTGAACGAGACATTGAAAAGCCTTCCGCTGCGCCTCTTTTACTGCCCGCTGTCCTTGTGGCGCTGGCAGCTTTATGCTGCCCAGAACGCCCGCTCTCCGTGGAATTTCCTACCCGAGGACACCTACGAGCAGTCGGATGAGGATCAGGACTCTGTCAAGGTAAAGCGGTCGGGGCTGCCAGGGGAGCAGAGAGAGTGTGATTGCTTGTAGACTCAACACCCAGTAATAAAGAGACTGATCTGCTGAACTCTCTTCCCAAAGGTGGCCCTGCTGGAAACCAACCCCTACCTCCTGGGAGTGACCATTGTTGTGTCCATTGTACACAGCATCTTTGAGTTCCTCGCCTTCAAAAATGGTACATCTTTAAACGTTTCAAGAGCCAACAATCTTTAGCGTCTAGACTCATAAGCATACTTTCATACTTACTTACATAAACTCTAAGTTCATGGTTTCACTTAACCCTTACTCACGCATCCCTCTGCCAGATATCCAGTTCTGGAACAGCCGCCAGTCTCTTGAAGGGCTGTCGGTACGCTCCATTATCTTTGGGGTGTTCCAGTCAATGGTAGTCCTGCTCTACATCCTGGATAATGAGACCAACTTTGTGGTGCAGGTCAGCGTTTTCATTGGCCTGCTTATCGACTTCTGGAAGATCACCAAAGTCATGGACGTCAAAGTAAGTCAACTGAGCTGCATGTAGGGGGCAAAAAAGTACTGATTTACGTTTATTTACTAGCCGTGTTTGTGTCTTGTGTCTTGCCTAGTTGGACAGAGAGAACAAAATTGCTGGGATATTGCCACGATTGGTATTCACAGATAAGTCCACCTATGTTCAGTCCTCAACCAAAATCTATGACGATGTAAGTCAAACCAATGCTTCTCTGCAACATCGCTGGCTTAATTTTATGTCTGTGAATTTCTATTTATGACTCCCAACAAAAATGAACTCGGTGTAGACATTTCTTTTCTTTCCCCTTTTTAGATGGCCTTCAAGTACCTATCATGGTTGCTCTATCCTCTGTTTGGCTGCTATTCGGTCTACAGTTTATTGTACGTAGAGCACAAAGGCTGGTACTCATGGGTACTCAGTATGCTCTATGGCTTCTTGTTAACATTTGGTAAGTCAGATGAAAGCTATATATAGACTCCTGGTTTTAACATACTGTAACTTACAGACCAATCATTATTGGTTTCTATGTTAAGCTGATTATTTGAAATGACTATCATACACATTAAGGTTTCCCTAAGGAACACTTCTAGATATTGCACACATCTCGATTGACACATCCTGTTAAAATAGTGTATGCAATGCTTTAGTTATTGGCAGGAACCTAGTCTGGAAAAAACTCTCATTTTGGCCAGGGTATTTCATTATGTAGTATATACATGGAAAATACGTGAGTGGAATTAGTATTTTGCCTCCAATCACCACTACAGCTGAACTACCTCCAGCAAACTTGTGACATCATATTGTTATGCAGCGAATCAGAGGAACACACCAACTGGACAAACGCAATCACAAATGCACACACGCCGCGTGTTTGTGTGTAGGGTCATCCGGCAAATTAATAAACATAACTCGTTTCTCTTTTTTTTTTTTTTTGTCTGTTTTTATTCTCGTAGTCTTTTGCTGATATCTAATTTCTATTGTCTCCAATTTGAGGTTTCATTACAATGACGCCACAGTTATTCATCAACTACAAGATGAAGTCTGTGGCCCACCTCCCATGGAGGATGCTCACCTACAAGGCCCTCAACACCTTCATTGATGACTTGTTTGCCTTTGTCATCAAGATGCCTATGATGTACAGGATAGGATGCCTCAGAGATGGTACGTTGCGCTGGTTCAAGGTGCTCACTACGTCGATGGTGGTGGCATAAAGCTAACATTGTTACTTGTCATCTGGCCATTAGGGGGGGGACTGAAGATATTCTAGTGCTTTTGATAAAGGCCAATGCTGATTTCCTTTAAACCTGAACTATGTCACTTTTCCTACTGAGGGCAAATCCTCCTGATTAACTTTCTCTCTCACAAAAGGGCAGCATGTCAGTTTAGTGCCCTGTATAGCAAATGGGGAACGATTTCGAACACGGCTAACGTTTGACTTTCTGGTGCACTTGGATGTCATGTCAAGGCCACGAGTGGCCAAACCCTTAGTCATTTGAATTGTGGACACAAGGGTTTTCTTGATATACATGCACATTTCGTTGGATCTCTTCATGAAAAAAAAGTTAAAATTGAAGTATGTAAACTGGTACTCTAGGAATAATGTAAATACTAGGTGACTGGGGTCCTAAGAGTTTCACATTGTAATAACATACTTGGCTTCTCTTCTGCAGATGTTGTCTTCTTTATTTACCTGTACCAGCGTTGGATCTATCGAGTTGATCCCAACCGGGTCAACGAGTTCGGCACCAGCGGAGTGGACCCTGCCAAGGACAGCCCAGCGCAGGGAGAGACTGCCAGCACTACACCAGCCATTACAGACAAGCCAGATGAGGAGAAGAAGAAGGATTAACAACCACGGCCCACTTCCCCTGCACTCTCTCCAAGGGCAAAGAGGACATGGTCGAAGGCGGGCGTGGTCGTACGTCCATTTGCCAGGGAAGGGAGTCATTGTTTATCTATCATGGACATACTCCAAAAAAAAGTTCAACTCGCCCTCTGATTTTTGTGTGGAGCAAATCATATTCGGTGTAGATTTGGTAATTATTTACTGTTCCCCACCCGCTCATTTTACAGTCCAAGTGAAGTAAAACAAAATGTGATGTACTGTATTCTATATGATTTTTGAGAGGGTAACAATGTTTTGGAGTCCAGGATGGGAGGGGAATGGGTTGCAGTAAAACTACATCCTATAGATTTTTCTTTTTAACACGCGGAAGAAAGAGGCCAAGCGCAGCTTTTGCTCTGTAGGTAAATTCCAATATATTTTTCTTTTCATTCCATGTCAGCACCATGTTTCAGGTTGCCCAGAAACAGGTGAGTAGTGCCAGAAAATACTGAAAGGGTTTGAGCCAAAACGGTTGCGAGAAATGGAACGAAGATTAATGAGCCGTCTAAACACTACCCACAACAGTGACTGCTACCCTCAATTTTAAACAAATGATTGATGTTCCAAACTTGAACATTACAGAAACAGCCTTGTTGGTATTAATATAAATATATTAATATTGTTCAATGATTACTTTTTTTTCCATTCACCCAATCTTTTGTTTGTCCTGAAACTGTACAGTCTCAGCTTGTCATGTTAAACTGTCTAACAATAGCTAATTTGCAAGTGTATTTTTTTTTTCTCTCTAGACTCCTGAATTTTAAATGGTTTCACATTAATTTCAGGTTACATTGACAAGTTGAGTCTAAAAGTTAGGTTTGTTTTGAAGAATTACAGTGGCTATATTGCTTTAATTTTGGGTGCTGTAAATTATGAACAGGGTTATATGTTCTAGGTACATATACAATTTCGAACAGAAGTAAAACATAAGTGTTATTTAAACATTTCAAGATAAATTAAAGGTTTGGTTAAATGTCCTATTTAAAAAAAATACCATAATTTAGGGGAAGATTGGGAAGGGGTTAACTGGTGCAATGTGGATGACAAAGTTTATTAATTAGTTTGCTAGCACTCAGAAGAGTAAAAACAAATGCCGGGCAGTATTCACACTACTCCTTCGACAGACGGAGTCGAAGGAGAACAACATAAAATATTTCGTTACTAATGTCTCTTAATGCTTTACTATTATACGGGTTTTCTTTCCATTTCCTGGAAGTTGTGTTTTGCTTTCAACTAGATGGCAGTGCTGCCTTTATTTTTGCACTATTTATTGTAGCTGTGCATAGTCCCCGCCCCCGACCTAATAAAGCAAAACGTTTAAGGAAGTTGTAACTCGAATGCAGGAAGAATATCTACATTTTATTATTTTATTTATATATATATATATACACAATTTTTTTTTTTAATAATTGGTCCTATTGACTTATCGTCCTCGTCCGGATCGGTGTCTACAGAATGAGAGCGTAATGTCCGCATGATGCAACCTTGAGAAATGGGTATGGTCACGGTGTCTTCTACAAGACAAGTTCAATCGTTGCAAATCTAACAACATTTCGCCGAACGATCGCTAATTGAGTTGCATTGGAATACTCATTGTATTCTATCGTATAGAGTAGATTTAAAAAATGGTAGGACACGAGGGAATAATTGGAAAACACTTAGTCACTATACAGTTTGTTGCTCACGTTTTGGATTATTTGTGTGTAGTAGTTATTTGTTAATACGGCTGATATATCTGCCTCTGGGGGTTTCCCGTTTGGGGCGTGATGTAAGGGGATTTCCACACCCCAAACGAACAGCCAGTCAAATCTGATCAAGCTACCTTCAAAACTCTAGTAAGTGATCGACACATGGCAGAGTCAGTCATCCGCCCACTTTGACATACACATCAACAAACGCTAGGTCTTAAATTATTATAACCACTGGGACGTCGACCTAGACGAGACGCACGAAGAGTTAGGGGATTATTTGAAGGCCATTTTTCTGCCCGTTTCCCCCAAGAGACTATGCAATGAGGAACATGAACGTTTTCAGCGCTACCAGAGGTAAGCGCCATTCTAAGATGATGTTTTGTACAGATGTCACACGATTGAATCAGTAATGCGTCATGTCACGAAAACGCCAGCGAACGACACCCGATTCAGGGATCACGTTATTAGAGCTCAAGAGTTCCTACTAGGCATATTCGATTTTGTATTCTTTAGTAATGGCATTGCTTTGCGTTTTAAATATACACAAGATTGCAAACAACTATCAAGGTAATTTATTACTCACTGACGCCCGGTTATCTCTCTGTTCTGCAGTTCACGAATTTACAGGCTTTGACGGTGAGTAGCCTACTGTCTGTACTGTTACGGTTTAGACTTAATACAGAATATGCTATTCCAAGTAGGTTAAAACCTATCACCACCTTGCCTATACTAAGGAATTAATAAATCGTATTTTTATATCCGTTTTTACCAACCGTCTTGTAACTTTTTTTTCATCCAATAATTGTTTAGAAGAAAGAGAGTGGCTTCAGAACCCCCCCTCTCTCCCAGGGCCGCCACCTCCACCTGCAGACGACCTCTGTGATCTCCGAAACCAGAATCACAGGATGTTCGGACAGGGGTCCTCACCACCAGTGTTGGTGCCAAGGGGCACTGCCTCACTGGTAAGCCACAATACATAAAACCTTGGGTCCAGTTATAAAGACTTTTTCAACGCATGTTGTGGTAGGTCTCATATTGGGACTGTAGTATTACTGAGTTTTTTTTTTTTTTGCGAATATCAAATTCTCATTTAGACTACAGTTTATTGTTCACCGAAAAATTTATTCGGGTAAACAATGACCCTCAAAGTAATATAATTTGATTTCATCCTGCATACTGAATACTACTACTTATAATGGGATATATGTTCAGGTTGAGCTTTGTGGATAAAGAGAATATAATTTCAAAATAGGAAGTTTATAATTAGAGTTGTTATTAAGGCCAGCCGTGAACTTCCCTAATATGGTAAAAATGTTTTGCCGGTATTGAACGTAATTCACCTTGCAGTATAGTTCCTGTTCAGCCTGCTGTTTGCAAGGTGTTGTCAGACTTGTTGTTGTTAGAAGACAGGTCAGGCTTGTACTATAAACCACGTGGTTTACAGAAAGCAGAGACCAGAGCATGTAACCTGAGTTGACGATGATGTCATCCTATCCTTGATAAAATGGTCTGTGAGGCCATTCCTTGCCTTCACCTTCTTGGCAGCAAATATCAGTTTATATATATATGTGTGTGTGTGTGTGTGTGTGTGTATATATGTATATATATGATTCTACCATTTGTTCTTTAAAGAAATTCATTCAGTTCTTAACACGGCATGTTAAGAGCTGGCCTGTAAGCCTTTTGTAGTGGGTGAGGGAAAGATAGACACACACCATCTGCATGTTAAGGCCTTGGAAACGGGAAGGAGGCGTGGCTGGGTGACATGGATTAGACTGTAATCTGACTCCGACTTTCGGTTTGCCTTTTGTTTCTTGTTTCTAGCCAATCCCCTGTGGTGAAACAAATTCTTTTGCATGTTTGTCTTTTCCAATTGGTTGAGCCACATTAAGTTGACTTCCTGTCTCTTGTTCTTTGGCACAATCCCTCAAGCTTTTGTTTAACGGTTCTGTAGACTACAAGGTATGGTTCGACTAATGCACGCACACACAAACATTTGCACAACACACTCATTTCTGGGTCCATAGCGTCTTCTGAAACATAAACTAATGCGCCATCACACACTGCTTGTGTAGTTCTCAGCCATCTTAACAAACTCACAACTGACAAGTTGTGAACTTACAAAAAAAATTCTTCTTTTGTTCCCAGTGGTGTTGTTTGCTGTTCTATATATAAAATTGGTGACAACATCTTGTTGATAGCTACAGTGTGGTGTTTTTTTTTTTTTTAGACCATATGCTAGTTCAAGTCAGATAATGTCTGCAAATTGAGACCCATCACTGAAAGTTTAAAGAGAAGAGCTAATACATTGTTACAGAGAAAGAAAAACAGATGTGTTTATTTGTTAGGGGGAAACGGAAAAGATTGTGGTCCATGATATAAAATTGAGAGAGCAAATAGTAGGTGGAGTCATGAACACGACACGCTACACCTTTTTACAGTAGTGTGCAAATAGAAACCCACATCTTTTACTCAGTAACTATAACTCTTCCTACTGTGGCTATAGCTCTGGTAAGCACTTGTGGCGGCCACGTGCCTCGTGAATATAATTACAGCAATTTTTCAGATTACTGTAAAGGCAAAGCATTTTAAATGTCGTACAAAGTTCCATATTCCTCATTTGAACTCTTATTTTTGTTTTGATTGAAGAACCTCCCACAGCACATGTCCAGTCACTGCATCAACAAAGAACAGTATACAAGTGAAATAATATGCTTCTTTTACACAGGTGACCCGCTCCTTCCCCCAGCCGTCACAGCAGTCCCGTTCAATGGAAATGGCATCGGGTTATCCCTGCCAGGTCGCCTCGAATTCAGGGTCGTGCCGACGAGGACAGAGCCCCTCATGTTCCGTGACCTCCAAGAACTCTGGGTGTCTCTCCTCTAATGCCCAGAGTGGCACAGAGCTGCTGGAGCAGATCCTGGAGAAGCCCAAACTGGTGGTGGTGGAGGAACCCAAGGAGAGGGGAATGAGGTTCAGGTACGAGTGTGAAGGAAGGTCTGCAGGTAGCATCCTGGGAACATCCAGCACGGAAAGCACAAAGACTCAGCCCTCTATTGAGGTAATTACTTTCACAACTGGGGTCTGTGGTCTATTTTTTTTTTTTTAAAGGCTGAAAGCCCCAAACATTTTAAACATTTTTCTATTTTCTTGCTCATCCTACATTGTAGGATGTTATATTTTTGAATTTGGATGGGGTTATATGTCCCAAACAAGAGGGATTCCCCCCCATATGATTGTGTTATGCATCTTCTGATGCCCTGCTCCTGAGCGACGCAGAGTAGAGGGGGTAGAAACATTGTGGTTTATAAGAGTAGAATTGAACTGAAATAGAAAGTCCCCTAAAATCCAAACCCGAATGTGGTCAAAATAACGGCACCTCATTACTGTGCTCTGCGTTGATAAATATACCACACAACACCACACCACACCCAGTCAGAGAATGGTTGGCATATGATTTACAAGGTGTTTGTCAAGGTTGTAATCGCTAAAAGGTGGTGGTTCTGTAATTTTTCATCGTAATTGCTTAATTTTGTGTTTTGTAATCCTAATTTTTCATATGATTTTATATGTATACTGTTGTTCTGTCTAACCCTTCTGCTACCTGTTGTCTTTTTCTTATAGATTCAGGGACCAATTGAGCACATAAAGAAGGTTGCAGTCACTGTATCCTTGGTGACTAAAGACATTCCATGTCGGCCTCACCCTCATTGCCTTGTGGGTAAAGACTGCCCTGAGGGTTCTGGAATCTGTGTGGTTAGTTTGAACCCTCACAACAATAGATGCCACAGGTATATACACATCTGCTTCACTTCTTTTTATTTATTTATTTTAAATGTTTTTTTTTTTTAAATCAAATATGACACATTTGTCATATTTTTTTTTTTTTTTTTTTTTTTTTTTTAAATGCATTTCCTTCATATCTCCCTCTGTTTTACCACACCAAAAATTGACCTTTTATAGTGCATTTGTTGATCATTTGTTGTTTCTGTTTCCTATCAAAGCTTTGCTAACCTTGGAATCCAGTGTGTGAGAAGGAAAGAGCTTGATGCATCACTTCAGAAAAGAAGAACTCAAAATATCGACCCCTTTAAAAGTGAGATGCTCTTGAAAGTAATCACACAGTGTTAGCTTAGCTTCTTTTTTTTTTTCTTCCCCAAAACTAGTATCTTATTCCCAGAAAACGTGACTATCAATTTTCTGTCCCTTTGTGTTTTAGCTGGCCACTCCAAGACCATTGAAGATATGGACATGAACGTAGTGCGCTTGTGTTTCCAGTGCGAGCTAGAGTGGGACGATGGACGAAAGGACAGCCTTAGTCCGGTGGTGTCCAACCCCATCTATGACAAGAGTAAGAGCACTGCCACACAAGAGGGCAATGTAAATGAAGTTCCTTCCTGAATAACACGGCAGTTGCGTTCTCTGTTTACTTATCTTGCGTGCATGTATTCTACAGAGGCCACTACTACGTCCCAGTTGAAGATTAATCGCCTGAATATCTGTAGAGGTCCATGTACCGGGAAGACAGAAATCTACATGTTATGTGACAAAGTACAGAAAGGTAAAAAAAAAAAAAATATATATATATATTTTTTTAGGACATAGTCAACAAAGCCCTAATAGCAGAGGGCTGGTGGGAGTGGTAAAGTATGGCCTAAAATAAGTGCTTCCTTAATTTGAAAGAGGGAATGCTGACACGGCACTGCTTCATGAGTCAAACAAGAAGTTTAATGTGTTCCTCCATTCTGTGGGCAAACGCCGACTCATGTTTTCGGACGGATCCACAGATGACATTGAGATCATCTTCAAACGAGATTCCTGGGAGGCGAAGGGCGAGTTTGCCCAGACAGATGTGCACCGGCAGATTGCCATCGTGTTCAAAAGTCCACCCTACCAGGAGCAAGACGTCACAGAGGCGATTGAGGTCGATGTTTTCTTGCGCCGCATCTCAGACCGCATGGACAGTGAACCCGTCACCTTCTCTTATCTGCCACATAATCCAGGTCAGTCCTGAGTTCAGTATTAAGAGTTTCCTTTAACACCTTTTTAGCATTACGGTTTTGATTCTGCTTTTACTGGCCTTCTGTTTTCACACGCCCTTTAAAACAAAATTTATTTTAAAAAATAGCCTGTATACAAAGTATTTATGTATTGATTCCAGATCCATATGAGGTTAAGAGGAAAAGAAAGATAAAAACAGACAGCCAACTAACAGAGGGACCCTGCGTGCAAGGTGAGTCTGGCCTCTTTATTGTGCCCGTGGCTCCCTTTTGAGATGGATAATTTGTCAGTTTTGATGCATGTAGCCAAACATCAGCCTAAATTAATAGAAAAGGTACATACCATTTACTCGCATAAATGCTGGACTGTAGATCTTATTTTGGCCCGTTGAAATAATATGCTAATGCAACTACAAGACACGCAAAATATAAGAGCATAATCTGTCAAATTCACTTGTAGTAAAAAAAATGTTGTTTAGAAGTAGGTTGTTTGTTAAATCACTCTTGTTTTATATAGCTATGTTATTATTATTTAGTGGCAAATGTTTTGAAAGACAGTCTAAAGGCTTCTGTCCAATTTTAAAGAGCAAAGTGCGTGTCCTGACATATGAACTACACATCAGTATGTCTTTTCTTCCTCCACAGCCCAAAGTCCAGATCCTGTAGAGCCCACATCCATCACCACTACCTTCCATTTCTCTGCTGATGAAAGCATGATACTATCAGAGGCCCTCTCTGTTGCTCCCGCTATTGGGGAGATGAGCTACAATGCCCCCCAGGACGCTAACCTCCCCTCCCAGAACTACGACACCAGTGAGGAAGATAGGGTCATCATCAACCAGCTTTTGGAGGACCCCTTGATTAGGGAAATGATTTTCAATCCTCCCATATCAACTGACTTTAATCAAATCCTTGATGCCAACCTCGCTAATACGGATGTGAACTTTAACCCCAGCTTTGATATGGACATTTCCCAGTATAATGACTTTCAGTTTAACGCCATGGTCAATGAGAGCCAAAACTTCCAGTCCAACTCCCTCCCACAAGATGGCCCCTCCCAGCCGAGACAGATGAAGACTGAAGAGGACAAATGAAGGAGCAGCAAATCACAGTGGACTCCTCCACATTCCCCCATTGTTACTAAACCAAGGTGAAACAAAAGGGCTTCAACCCACAAGCCAGTATAGAGTTTAATCAGGATGAATATAATATTCAGTTTTAAATATTATTCTGTTTCTGTCTCTCTCTTTCCACAAAGGCCTTGCTGGTCAAGGCTTTGGTGACCAAGGGCAAGCTTAAATTCCAAATCGCCTGCCCCTATACCCAGGCCTCTGTAATGTCCTCATTGTGCTGCTAGCATTAGCCTTAAAGGCTAAAAGCTGTAGAGGTTTACACTCACATTTTACATGTGGCCCATAAAGCTAGCCATGGGCACTAGAAAGCCCTTTAACTTCTCTGTTTAGCCTGTAAATAAGCAAAATCCTTCTGGATCGTATGCAGTGGACGAGGGAAGACTGAAGGGTTTTGTCCTGTGTAAATATTTAATAAATTTTACATATGTTTGGGGAAAGAATTGGACGCGTAGCTTTAGGTTGTGTAGTTTAGGCAATAGTGAAGATATTTGACAAATGTCTAAGGCCTCAATTATGTCAGATCTGACCTTTATTCATAATACAATAATTTAATCTGTTCATATGAGAGGCACACCTATCTGCTTGTTTAATATTTAATCTGTCTACATGCAATAGAAACCAGTCGTCTTATTAATGGCACTGTTCCTTTTGTTGTGTGAACTATGAAAGGCTTCAATGTCATGCTAGTCACATGCCCTAGATTCACTCCCTTACTGTAGAACTGTGATCGATGTCTGTTTCAAAATAAATAAAAGGGCTTCATCCTTGAATATTATTTGTTTAGTGATGGTGTCTATAGCAATGGAAAAAAAAAACAGTTAAACATTAGATGATTAGAGTGTTTCCTGGTTCTTTTGACCGTTGTGAGCAGGCCTATTTTTAGCTGCCTAGGTTTCACATTTGTCAGCCTACGCACATTCCTAACTCCTCACTCACTGAAAGAATGACTTCTTCCTAACCTAATTATATTCTAAACTGTCTCAAGACTTTTAAGATTTTAGATTTTAACATTAAAGCTCAATGTTGCTCCTCAATGTTGTAAGATAATATTGGATGATTTAGTTGACAAACTGAGAAACACCTGATAATGAAAAAAAGCAGTTTTTCAAGGTCATTGTTTTATCACAGTGTTGAAACATCAAGTGATCTTTGGTTCTCACAGATCGAGAATAGCACGTCTAGAACTAAGCTTAAACGTGCTTGCATTGCATTTCTCCTTTTCTATTTATAACTTGTTCAAATTGTTTCTGTTTTGGGTCACAAGGAAGTTTAAAGTTCTTACAAGATTTTTTTTTGAGCAGAATGAGCTGTTTATTTGTGAAAAGACTATTATTTTAACATAAAGAAATCATATCTCATGCTGAAAAGATGGTGAGTGACAATTTTGTTGCAGAGCCAGACAGACAGGTGTCTGTCTGGCTCTGCCGGCCTTGAACTTAGATGACCGAGAACCACTGGGAAACTCCAATGGCTGGCTTTCAAGCACTTTGGCCTGACAAACACATCTAGATATTCTCTTTACATTTATAGCAGTTAACCCTAATTCTTGTCTAAACATGTCTAGTTTCAGTTGTACCGGGTGGCACGTCTCTTACAGACAATGCAGTGGTAGTTGAAAACATAGTAATATATTCATTAAAAGTACATTCTTATAAGAGGATATACAGTATATAATAGTATACTGGGAAAAACTTGGGCTCCACAAGCTCTGATGTCACATACATCCACACTCGAGGAGTGAAACGAATGCCAAATCAGTTTTCAAAATCAGAGCTTTAATTTGGACCCCAAAGCATCAACCTTTAAGTGACGAATCTAGACAGCAAGCACGCACCTTGCATAATCTACATTCAGGCATTGTTGTGATTTTCAAGATACGGTGGTGTATGTTGAACTTGAGGGGGTCTCTGGGGAATTACTGAAGTCAGTCACTGTTAGTCAGGTGTAATGGAAACATTGAATCAGAAGAGGTACCATTTAATATTCTCACTGGCAAATTGTGTTCTGTAGATGGCAAGAATTTGAATGATGACTCACAGCATGGGGGTATACTGTGTCACAAAATGTAAAGCATATCCCCTGCATTAATTCGGTAAACATTACATATGGTAAAACCTCACATCTGTTACCAATCCAGCCCTATTGCTGTTGCATTTGTAATTTGGGTGACAGCAGTGCAAAGCATTATTTATTGGTGAGGAAATTATACCAAATAATAATTTACTGCACTTACTGTAACATAGACTGCATCATTAGGCTAACTAATGGACAGAGCTATATTCCTCAGAGAAATACTTTCTCAAAAGGTGTAATTTTATTAAACCCTGTTTGATAGCAGTAGGAAATCAATCTAAACCAGACCTGGGGTAACATGGGATCAGTTGTCACATCATCTGCTCTGTGAAAAGGGTAATTCCAGTTAATTAACCTCATATCCATATAAGGAAAACATACTTTCTACAGGTGGAGAATCCTTTTCTAGTTGCTAGGTTACTACACCCACGGTAGTCCCCACTAAACCATAATATTGTACTGCATTAGGAAGAAATAAGGTCTTGTATTGGCCACCCAGGGATAATTTTACCAAATAAGGATGTATTATTGTTTTAAAATGTTTGTGTTATACTGGCATAAATCCTCCCCTAGGCAAATGGATGTATAGATTTATTAAGCAAATGTAAACATGAGTTAAAAAATTTTTAAACTGTTTCTTTGGCAGTTGTTGGTCCATCTCATCATATATTAGGTTGTGAACGGGTCATTTCAGTTAATTAACCCCATATCCATATAAGGAGAACATACTTTCTACAGGTGGAAAATCCTTTTCTAGTTGCTAGGTTACTACACCCACGGGACTCCCCACTAAACCATAATATTGTACTGCCATGACACTGCACAAGCAAGAAATAAGGCCATGTACGTTGAAAGCAAAAGCAACTCTTGTATTGGCCACCTGGGAATCCTTTTACCAAATATGGATGTATTGTTTTTTTTAAAAGGTTTGCGTTACTTGTTATACTGGCATAAATCATCGCATAGGCAAATGGATGCAAAGATCTATTAAGCAAATGTGAACAAAGGGGATTTATTAAAAAAAAAAAAAAAGTGGTGTTCTTTTGGCAGTTGTTTGTCAACCTCATCATATATTAAGTTTGCAATTCCAATACATAAAACAGCCACAACAATTTTATGAAATTAAATGTCTTATTTAAATATCTCCAACACAGTAACATAACAGTGTTGGTCATTACATACATTGGTGGAGTCTTCACCAAAATTGAAATGGACACAAAACGGTCTAACATTTCATTTTGGAGTGAAAACAACAAAAACAAAATAAATACTTTTATTGTTTCACTTAAAACGGACTTGAGATCTTGAGACAATTGTTTCAGCTGCACTCTGTGTCTGGGGTACGGAAATTTGACTAAAGGTTACATAGGAGTTTACAGCGCCATCTGGTGGAATTGGAGAGAATTCTGAAAGCTGGGGAACAGGTCATGGTCCCATTTGCTACTTCTTCTCTATGACTTGGGGCTCCGAGAGCTTTTGAATGGTCAGCTCCTTCATCAGCTGATCCACATGGATCTTAAATAAAGGTTCTGGCTCCTACAAAATAGAATAGAAAAGGAAATAAAACTTTAAAAAATAAAAAAATATCACAACCTTAACTAAGCAACATTAACATTAAAGGGGACCCATTATGAAAAACTCACTTTTTTAGTGCTTTCAGTGTTACATTTGGGTATCTGGAGTGTCTACCAACCCACAAAAGTTTAAATAAGCCTTTCAATCAGTTTCTTTTTGGCAGCCTATGTTTGTAAACGTGTTTCAGCAAGCCGTTCTTATTCCTGCGACTATTGACGTCACTGTACGCACATTAGAATTAAACCTCCCCTGCTTGAGAATGTCTCCACCCACTGCTTGAGAACCACTTTTGCACATGACCCATTGATGTTATCGCAAGCATTGTATCTGCTAGCTGAATGGAGGTATCACCATGAGCCGAGGTAAACACTGCTCTGTTGGCTGCATACAGCAGCAGCAAGAGCTGAGTGGATTCATTTTATTTCTGATGGCAAAGTCCCAGCTAAAGTTGG
Organism: Percopsis transmontana; assembly: GCA_025447815.1. Classification (NCBI taxonomy): domain Eukaryota; kingdom Metazoa; phylum Chordata; class Actinopteri; order Percopsiformes; family Percopsidae; genus Percopsis; species Percopsis transmontana. Next base: position 2,733,221 of record JAOEHI010000005.1, read on the forward strand.
CAAAAAACGGGAATTTGTAGCACTGCTCTATTGTTGTCAGTAGCACACAGTACCACACAATACCGTTAACACTATTAATTTGTTCGTTTAATGTCTATAAGAACATGAGAGTAAAAAGAGAGAATGGGTGTAGGGTTTAGCATTTTTGCTAGTGGAACATTCACGTTCATCAGTATCCCCTATCCTTTTACACATCGTAAAAAGCCAGGATTATTGCATCTTTACTCCACCTCGCCGTTCTGTGTAAAAGGTACTGTCAACAGACTGCAAGGTCGGGACCGCTCTGCCGCTTGACCAATCAGAACAGAGTGGGTGACCTGACCAATCAGAGCACTCTGGGCTCAAAAGGAGTGTGGGTCTTAAAGACACAGTTTCTCAAACAGAGCAATTCAGAGAGAGGATGAAAAGACATGTACAGTATGAGAAAAAAAAAGTAAAATAATGTGTTTTTTGAACTTTGAAGCATGTAAATCTCTTCTAGTAGACCCCAAAAATAGTGAAAATTAGCATAATAGGTCCCCTTTAGAAATTACATTTCTAGTTACTTATGAAACATGGATTTTTTTTTCCATGACTAAATAATTCTGAAAGTTCCCTTATTCAGAATTGTTACACTGCAAAAGGGTGTTGCGACATTGTGGTCTGTTTCCACTTACAGCGATTGGGTAAATATGTATGTAGTGGATTCCTTACCTTGTGCTCCAACTGTCTCTGTTTTTCCACAGCTTCCTCGAGACTCAGACCCACCCACTCTGCCTCCTCTTCTGGGAGCTCAAATGCCTGCTTAAGACAATTACGAGAACCAAAGAAGAAGAGAGGAAAATTAAAAGAAAAGAGAAGTCAGAACCAGATTTGAAATTCACAAGCGAGCAGTTATCACCGAGTTTGCTGCCTATTTGATCGTCAATAGTCATTGCCTGTGCATTAAGCTTTGTGTTTCTATCTAGGTCTTCAACCTACCCCTGAAATCTATGTTTCCTTGTAGGGTGCTTAAGCAGAAACTAGGGTACAATTGAATACAAAATACAAACCACCAGATCAGTTTTTTTTAAACACTTTATTCAAACCTTTTCTAAATAAAGCACATCATAGATGCAATACTTTGGTGTCTATTTCTTAATAGGTGTGCTATAGAATGCCATGACCTAGGAACCAGTTTTAACAGACTTGTCCAAAAGGGAAAAACCTCTCAATTCAAAGACACAGATGTGCATAACAGATATTTATTTATGTAATTACTTATGTAATTGTAAGTCGCTTTGGATAAAAGCGTCTGCTAAATGCTGTAACTGTAACTGTATTTAGCCGTGTGTGATCACAACAACAACAACCATTTTATGATTCCTTCCAACTTGGTTGTATTGTCGTTAGATTTGGCATATTAGAAGACTATAACAGCACATCAGATTTAATGTTTAGAATTTTTAGATTTTAGTCACATTTTATAAATTTCATTTTGATTTTGTCTAAATTAGTAATTTATTCTTCAATAAAATGATATTATCGCATACTTACATTACTTATACTATTACCGCTCGGCCCTCAACAACCCTTATTTATGCAGCATAAACTATATTTATGCAGGCCAGTTAAGCCTACAGCACCTAATAAATGCGGTGTTTACAGTAATCAAGGTAAATTTGCCATTTGCCAAAGGACTTTTAAAACTACTTTTCACAGCCTATATATTTCAACATGAATATCATGGAAGATTTTACTCAAGTATCAGAATACAATATAGGTCAATATAGGGACAATATAGGTCCCAACAGTAGCAATGTTATCCATATATTAGACTACACATTTGGAATATACTGCATCACCATGGTTAGTGCTGTCCCAGTCACAGTAGTAGGCATAATGCATCACCAACAGTTCACCCACCTTGTATTTGTTGTAGATGCGCACTCTCTTTGCAGGGTCATTGGGGTACAGCTCCATGTCTTTGCGAGCCAGGCGCAGTAGCATTGCCCGCTTCAGGTCCATCCCGAGCTTGGAGTTAAGGTCTTCCTTTGGCGTCTAATATACATTGTACACGAGAGAGGACATTAATTTCCCGAATGTTCAATTGAAAATGATCAAACTGAGCGCTGCAAATCTTTCTCATACTTTCAGAATATAGAAGTCAAATCCATAGGCAGCATCTATGAGGTTCAAGGTGCGTTGTGTAACTGTGATGTTAAACGTGTGGTCAATGATCTCACTGTACAGCTCTCGGTTGAACAACTGTGGTTTCCACACCTTCTTCACCCGGGTAGACATCTAACCAATGGGACAGTTCATAGAGGTCAAGGAGAAAGAATTACAGAAAGAATTACAGAAAGAATGTGTGTTGTTCTGTCAGCGGGCTGGTTAGATGGCATATCTAAAAGCAGAACTGAACTTTCAACCCTTTCTTCTGTAGCTGCCTTACTCCAGTTTGTTGTATATTTCTAATTTTAATTCAAAATGTAAAAATATCTTAAATTAAGTCAATGAGAGATGAAAATGCTGATCTGGTACCTGTCTGCAAACGAGGCTTAAGTGAAGTTCCTAACAGAGACATAACATAATGTATCCATTTCCACATACGCACTTTGTCATTATTTGTGTATCTGTAACCTGAAATCCACCCCTCTCCTCCCCAGAGGCCATCTTGGGATTGTGGTGGATAGTAGATAGGAATTGGGACATCTTGTACCCGCTCCCTGTGCCCAGTTTTAGGATTGGCACTGTACTTGACTCCCTGAGGCCTCCAGTGGACTGGCGTAGGTTCTTTCACCTCCAGGGACTTAAGGTAATGTTTAGGGAGACGAGCGTTTATACCCTGTTTCAGTTTTAGGGCATCCCAGATCTTTGGGGGGTATTTATGAAGGGGCATAATATCTTGTGTGAAAGCCTGCATGAATAAAGAATATGATATTACACAAATATACTTACTCAAGTAGGCCAGCCTGGAAATAGCATTATTCTATTAATATGTCATTGTTTGATTAAACAAAAATACGTCAATCGTACCATACAGGGTATATCGGTGCACTTAAAACCTTACTCATTACCGATTAGTGAATAGTAAAGTACTTAACTGCTATATTCAATAAAATCTTACCTACAAAAAATAATAATATAGAAATGTGACTTAATCCCAACATTTTACTTTTTAACAGTATTGAGGTTAGCAAATTAGCAAGCATTGGCTAATATTCTAGTTCTGTTTGGGTTTTACTAAACGAAATAATGCCATTGGACTTTTAAGAATACGAATTGTTTCTTACCACGTATATAGATAAACTTTATACCTAGATAAAGCCCACGTTAGCTCCCAAACATGCTCAGAACCAAGGACATATCATACGTTACAGCAGCAACACATGACCGCTTCCGTGTTAGCAGGATACGCCCACAAATATCAAGTAGAATGATTGGATGGCAGAAAGGAAGCTCTCGTGGTCAATACTAGCTATCAGTCGACGTGTTTTCCGCTAAAAAAACGTTTAAGATGTAGTTGAGAAAAGTACATACTTTACTTATATTCGAAACATATTTGGAATAAATCTCATTTAGAGACTGAATTTCCCTCAAATGAATGCATATTAAATATATAAATTATATTTGAGCCATACATTTTGCTAGTTCGCATAGGTGCATTGTTTTGACATTTTCCATCACACATGCTTCTTAAACTAATATAAACGGTTGTCTGGTTTTAAAAAGATAAATAAATGGGTTGGCTAGGAATTACAACGTTGCAAGCATAGTCGCTTGGGGGTTGCAATCAACGTGCTTTAGGAAACCTCCGTTTTACTGAAGCACGATTAAAGTATTTACTGTGCGTAATTGCATTACGCCCGAAAGGTGGAATTGAACCACTCTGCCGCTAGGCAGCTACAGGTTTGAAGCCTGCACCCCGGACCACCGAGGATCATCCGGGCACTTAACTCTTTGCAATACTGAGCTATATATAGGACGGTTGGCACATTCTATTTTCAGTTATGGTGATTTTTCAGTGAATTAGGTTTTACTCTATTTAGTTAAAATTATACTAAACATACTAAAGCTATACCGGTGACTACATTTTATATGCCAAAAAGAGAACAGAATGGAAAATTCAGGGAGACCACGAAGAAGATCCCAGGTCATGCAAATTAGACACATTTTTATTGGCTAGAAAATAACAAAAAGGTGGAGTCTAATAATGTCGGTAAAGGTAAGCAAAATCAAAGGTCATATTGGATAACTATTACAACCAGGGCTACAACAAATATGCAAGCTAGTTCTACGTGAAATATATAGTAGTCAAATAATGACTAATGCAATTCCATTTTTTATTTCAAAAGATATGATACAATATCAATAGCAAGTGTATAATTTCATTTAGTTAAAGAATAATTTAGCATCTTCCTTGGCTGGATTAGTGTCAATATATAATATCTATCTACAGTGGTTTTAAAGGAATATAGAGAGTAAAAGTTACTTAATTACTTTTCTGCTTAGTTTATAACAAACACAATTTGCCTTGGTTATCTTTCCCATACAATACACTGACAAAAGAAAAAAAATATTGTACAGTAGAGCTTGCATTTTATTTAGTTAATTAAATATTAATTTAGCTTCTTCTTTGGCTGTACAAATGTTTATGAATGTTTATATTAAGATTGAGAGGAAATACAAATAGAGCCCTTTAACAACCTGGGCCAGGGACTGCAGGGGAAACATATTCAGACGTTGTGTAATTTAGATCAACGTGCACTGTCTCCGACAAATACATAAAATAAAATAGACAGGCAATGTTTCTGAAAAGCTGTTGCTTTCAAGAATAAACATCCATTTATCAAGTCCTGTCGTCATCAATACATTATTACCTAGTGAACAATAGGTAACGTAAAGCTTGAATGGTTATATTGCTCCTTTACCTGTTTTCAACAGAACAATAAAATAAATAAAAAAGGACACACATTTTACCTAACCCATGCACCCCTTTTATTTAGGATTTCACCTCCTCGGGTTCCTTGGTTTTTATTGTTTTGTTACAGTAACATTCCTACATCAGAGGAAAGTGTTCTCAATGACCAACACCTGAGGTTCCTCCTCAGTTTCCCCAGATGATGGTGCCATTGGCTTCTCACTATCCTCATCCAGAGGAGAGCAGCACATTTTCCCAGCACAGGCCTTTTTACACGCAAGGCTACAGGTCGGGGGGGTAGGCAGGGAGGGTACATCTCTGTGGACGATAGGGGGGCTGTCGTCTTTGCTGTGTGCACTGCCCCTGGTGGCCAAAGTCGAGATAAGAAACTCTGGCTGTACAGTGCAACAGATCACTCCCTCACTCTGCAGCACCTTCATGACCCTGGATATCAGGTCAGCACACCTGGACACAGGGCACATTCATTCATTTTCAGAGGTGGAGAGAGTTATTGATTATCCCACTCAAGTAGATGTAGTGTTACCTGACCTCACATTTTACTCAAGTAGGAGTACTGGCGTAAAAAAAAGGTATACTCAAGTAAAAGTAGCTCAATTACAAAATACAAAATAATACTTGCTAAGGTTATGTTTGCCATACAATACACGTACAAAGGAAGAGTGGAAATTATTATACAGTAGAACTTGTTTTATTGACTAAGACACACACACAGTGTGTGAGTGAGTGGTGAGCAGTAGTTGTTGAAAGTAAGTCAATCAACAACATTTAAACGCATGAGATTGTGATTTGATTGGTGCAATTTGGAATGATGCATGACATCGAAGTTGATTGGTGGTGTCAGAAGTTTGTAGCTCTGAGCTGCTCGTTTTAAAAGAAAACAAATCATTTACTAGTATTATACAACAATTATTTCCGACTGAGTTATTTGATTGGACAAGAGGCATTCCATGAATGCTGATATAGAGTATAACAGCACTGGGACTTAACTATACAGGCATCACTCCGCTTTACAGGTTCCAATAACCGTTAGTTACATGAACGATCGTTATCTAGCTTAGACTGTAACAAACTGTTATTAAATTAAACTCTCCACTCACCTGTGCATCTGAAACTCGGTATGGCAGTGTAAGTGCACAGATGCCACAGTGCACGTGTCTGTCAACTGCCAAATATGGAGTTCATGCACAGCCTGAACTCCAGGCACACTGACAATCCTCCTTTCAAGGTCCGAAACACACACCTGAGAAGGCGTGGCCTGGAGCAACACCAGTCCACACCTGTAAACCTGGGAATCAGACGGCCTGGTAAAGACCTCATTTGCAACTCAATATGGGGTTCATTACTATCAATAACTTTAACAGTACTTTCCATCCATATATGAAGCCTACTAAAGCAGCTACGTACTACTTGTTTCCTTCTGTTCTATTCTATTCATTATAAGTCAGTCTGCACATAGAAATAAGCTAAACGTCTTAAATAAGGGGACATGGTAGGATAACCCTAATGCTCTGGGAGAACATCCCTCAGCCCAAATGTCTTGGGTTCAGTCGTCCTTAAGCCATACGTCTATCCCCTACCTGCTACTAAAACACTTGTACGTACTGTGAGTGTCTTTGGCTAAAGGAATCTGCTAAATGATAAAAATTTCACCAAAAATCCCCACCTGCGGTAGAGCTAGGACCAGCAGTACCATCACAGCCAGCAGGGAGAAGCCAGGGTCCAGGTAAACCAGCAAGCCACAGGGCCATGACCTGTGCAAGTGCTCTGGGATAACCAGCAGCAGCACCAGGCCATTGGTGAGAGCCAGGACAGGGCTCGAGAGGGCCTGGATGGCAGGCACTAAGAACGGGAGACAGCATGGCCCAGATCTCTCAATGCACTGGTCTGACTGAATTTTGACCTTTAGGTTGCCTGAAACTGATAAACAAAACAGTAAAACATTGTATTAAGGCATCCAATGATGGTCACCATGAACAGAAATAGAAACATAGCCTATATACATAAAAAGATGGATACAAAGATTAGGTGTACATAATACACAAACAAATCTAAGACAATCTCAGTATACAGGCCTAAAGCTTCTCCATGGCTTAACATGCATCCCAAACATCTTGTCAAAGTTGTTTTGGTCATTCCAATGAAGCAGTGCTGTATGCACTGGTATAAGCATCACACTCACATAGTCCAGGCACCTCCCTGCCCTGACTCTCTAAGGCAAGTCCATCAGAATCCCCACAGGAGGTCTGTGGTTTATGACAGGGCCCTGGGGTGAATCCCCGTGGGACTGCTATGGGCAAGTCGACCTCTTGTTGTGGTGGTGGAGGTTTCTGGCTTTGGGACTGAGAGTCACTGGATGTGTCAAAGTCACAGGAGGTTGCTGGGTTACAGACGACTAGGGCCCCATTGTGGAATGAACTATCAACTGCAGATGGGGATTTATCTGTGGGATCTGCGGCACACCCTTGCTTACTATGATCTTTGGTTTGGCCCTTGATCTTCACTGTGGGGAGAAGAAGGGAGGAATGAATAACATACCAGCATTTCGGTTGCGACCTCCGGCTGGAAATATGTACCAGTAACTTCAAAGTAAAAGCTGAGGTGCAACTATCTGTGATAGCAGAGCGGAGCAGTTTGAGAAAACCACACAACTCTGAAGTAAAAACGATGTAACTTCCCTTTAGCACATAGATACAATAGGCACATAATGGTGTTACCTTTCCCAATAACTGGTCCTGTCCTGTAGCCACGCCGCCGCTGTCGCCATTCCAAACCTAGCACCAGTAGGTTGTGGAGCAGACTTGCTGCCCCTACCAGCGTAGCCAAAAGAGGGTGCCGTATTGGGTGAGGCTGCAAGGCGTGACTGAGAATTTCCAAACAGAAAGCCACACACAGAGAGGCCAGCAGGAGAGCTGAAACCATCCTCCCCACAATGTGTATCCTCATATGGGTATAAGAAAGGCCACATGCAGGGTATGTCACCGGAGCATCCGTATTTTCTGGGGGTATGCTATGGCTGGTTGAAGGGGAGAGCTCACTTGAATTAACTTGTGTGAATTTGTGTGAATCTTTTGCTGTGCCGTCACTGCTGCTGGTGGCTTGAGAGAGAGGAAGAGCAATGTGCATGAGAACGAAGAGTGTGTGAAAGCCGTCCACCATGTTGATGAGCGTATTGCAGACACGGCTGAACACCACCTCACATATTAGCAGCGCCAGCGTTAGGACCAGCATGCTCTTGTGAAACGTTCCCATACCTGCAACTGAGAAAACTCATGATCCAAACAGTAGACACACACATCCACGTACACGCATTATCCAAAGCTATACTGTATTTTACTTCTTTTTTTATATCAAAGCATATTTTACAACATATTATCATTTCACAATGATAATATGTTGTAAAATGTTATTTTTTCATCATACAATCAAAACCTGTTTGATAGCCTACCCCGTTTATTACGATTGTGTTTGTGTAGTGTTTCTGTTGTGGAAACGATGTGCTTTTTGAGTGCTAGTGTGTACAGTGACTGAGATGGTTTAGACAGGTTACTGTAGGAGTCGTAAGAAGCGAGGGAGTTTAATTGCACATTGCTTAGCTACAATGTTTCTCCAGTTAAGGAGCTCAACATGTGAAGTGCCCACGCGACGAGAAAACGCGAAACTACAGTTAAGGTTAAGGATCAGGATAAGGATACACGTCAGTGAAAATAAAGTCTAACAGCAGTAAATTATGTTGTTATAGCACCGAAACGTAAAGGGAAATCTTGCCACAGTTGTCATGTGGGTGTATATTTCCTATATCTAACAGTTTTTACAGGTAAATTAGCAGACACTTTTATCCAAAGCAACTTACAATTAATTGCATGCTGCTATTACTTGGAGCAGACAGGGGTTAGGCAACTTGCTCAAGGATGCTTACAGGTATGGCAAATCTGGGGCTCGAACTAACAACCTTCTAGTTGGGAGTCCAACACCTAACCTAACTATGCTAACTATTGTGTTACGACTCCAAAATATAACACAAAATATTTTTTAACACGGCTCGCAACAACTACATGAGGCTCGACCGAGTGTTCTGACAATTCATCTGACTCTCCGGGCTCCGACAGCTCTTCGAAGGAGTTTATCGGCCGTTCCTCCCACTACTTACACTGTAACGTTACGTCAAACTACTCCCGAGTCAGCTTGAGACAGCCAATTCGTGCTTAAAAAGTGTTTATGCCTGCTTTAAATAATAACCTACATCCTACAAAATGCACGCATTAACACTAAGCTTACAATTAATTAAAATACTTTCAAACGAGCACGTTGGTGCAACTTCAGGATCGTTCTAATGCGGTCTTTGTTACTATGCAATAAAACATAGCAAATAAATTGCCCTCGATTTTAAAATAAGCAAATTACCTAACTGTCGCTGTAACTTAAACCCAGGGCACATGTATCTGAATGAATGCATATTAATTACATTAATCCTTCAATTGATCGAAATATTAATCAAGGTAGACCTATTAAGACCTAATCAACCCTAAATAGCACAAACTATTCTCTAAGAAGCGATCACTCATAGGCTACTTTTAAAACTCAAATTAATTATTGCAAATCTGTCAACGTTTGACAAATAACATTTGAACAGGTTTACCATTATTAGGCCTACCCCAGTGAAGCGTGCGATCTCCCAACGGGGGTGTCATTGTGTCATGCTTTAGGTCAACCAGTGTGTGTTCTCCAGATACATGCTTGGTATTTCTAATGTTCTGCTCACTTTCCTCGCCCACTAGAATCCCCCCTTTTCTAATCGCAGTCATGTGAGGGGGGTTGGGATTCACATCGTCCTCACGTGTATCCCTATTTGCATTCCAACCAATTCAGTTACTATGACAATCATAGCAGACAATCACAGCATCACAGGCATGGCAATTTTTCTGGTACTCAACCACACCAAGTTACTCTAGGTTACCGTAAAACAGACTGTAGTTGATAAAACCCATAACTCACAATACAGCGTGGCTATGAAACTCCTAGAAATATTGTGGGAACTGTGGGAAAATTATTGATTATAGCTTTCATGAAATCATTGATTTTGTATACTGGTTTTAGTTATTTTCTCTGATCTTGTGAATGTTGATTGCCCTGCCTATCTAGTTCCCAGATGTATGGCACCAATTCTGAACATCATAACTAAGATAATATTGAGAAACCCATAACTGACATTCTCTTATTCTCTCACTATTAGGCTTATCTCTGTATGAAGGTTTACAAGATTCATTGAAACTATCTCCATACACACGTGTAGCCTACATTTTGGGGTTTTCACACTTTTTACAATAAACATTTAATCTCATTAATTGCACATTAACTTGGCGTTTCTTTTCGAGAGGCCATAGTGCAAGCAGTCTCTCTTCCAGTCCATAGGCTATGCCATGGATGAGGCTGCAGTCACACCACTTTGCTGCCGTCTTTTCTTTCTTTGATAACTTGGAATAATAAAGTGCAGTCCAGTGGATTGCAAACCAACAGGCCAGATAGGGGCTGACACCACAGAACAGTCCCATTGACTCTTATACCAACATGCCTGCACATTCCTGGGGCAAGGCTGAGCCCAAGGAAAGGCCCAGTAAGGAAACCTTTGATCACTTGGCACCGTCTTCAAAGGACATTAGAGCTAGCATTCTTCTTTTTAGTATTTAGCAGACTCTTTTATCCAAAGCCACTTACAATTAGCACATTTGTCAATAGCTGGGTAGGTCATACACCAGTTATCGTTGCATCTTAAGCCACAGTTAAACCAAAGTTCTATCCAAACAATGGATTTCCACTGCGTCATCAGTGTCATTGATTATCATTAGCCTAGAGAAATGGTTTAGAAAATCTAGTGTGTAAACATCACATTTTGATATACTGATGATTCACTCAACCAAATCAAGGGACTCAACCACCACACCATTGGTTAAGTAGTAACACTTCAGCACTTCCAACAAACACAATGGCAATCATTTATTCATTATCGAGCAGCTACTAATTGATGAGAGGTGAGTAAACATTTAGATATTATTCAGTGTTTCCTATTAATGCTATGAATCCTGCTTCAATATCTTATAATCAGAACATTCTTATAATGAGTATGTTGGACTCAGCATAAACTGTATATATATACACTGGTTCACAATGTTGGGAGATGCCAGTCGAATAGGTAAGGTAACCAGAAGGCACATGCAGGAAGGCATGAAAAGTAAGGATATTTCCAGTAATACCCAAATACATTAATACCCATACAATGCTGATTTGTGACTTTCCTTCAGTGAAAATTACCAAAATTATATACGATGTTCTGAAACTCATTGATTGCATTGTACACACATTTCTGCCCCAGCTCACTCTTTATGTTTGAAACACAACTGTGTGCACGAAAGCCTGCGTGGCTGTGAAGGGAGGGATAGGGAACAGTGCAAGTCTGTATAGGAAGGAGTAGCGAGTAGTGCAAACCACTCAGTGCTTCAAACCAAATCAGCAGCACATTTGAAACACTAGTTATAACCACAATTCCAGACACAAATCAAAGAGTATATCTTTAAGTTTTCATTCTAATTTCACATGTTGGACAACAGGAATCATTGGATTACGTATTTTAACTTTGTGTTAGGAACATGAAGGCCAGTGGTTCTCAAGTATACCCCTAGATTTTTTTCAGTACAGCCATAGAACAAAATTGCGTAAATATAAGATATAATTATGAAAAAAGGGGAATACATTTTAAAAGTCATTCAAACATTGCAAAACGACAAAGCAGTTCTAAAGAATATGTAGAATATAAGAATGTTGTAAACGGAGAGTGACAAAATCTTTAATAATATCATCTTTAATAATAAATCTTTTAAAAAGCTTTAAAAGCTCCTGGAGCACACCGATTAATGAATGATATATTTAGAAACAGAACATATATAGACATACAAAACATCCCAAAGGCAAGTGCACATGGTGTAGCTGTCCCCAGTAAGCACCACAAGATAGATCACATGGAGAAAAAACACATGATACAACATATTCACAAAAGAGAAGACCAATGGTAGTAAGACATTAAGAAGCCTTTTATTTCAACCAGGATTTTACAGGAAACCCGTAACTGCAATAAAGCCCAAAATCATATGGTGTTGACTTGAATTAGCTTAGAAATTCAAGAAACATCAAAAGTGATTTATTGTTCAACAATGTCATTACCACAATAAAAAAATTATATCCCCATTTTGGACACATTAAAACAGAAAGCATCCAGAGGGCAGACCGATTGTAAAGTCTGTTACAGCTACACTGAACAAACGGTAGCAGACTACATTTACATGGTAGCAGGCTTCTGTCAGTGCTCAGTGAACAGGCACCGATAGCTTCACCACCTTGCGTGAAATACAAGATAGACAGTTTACCTTTGCACTATGCACAGTAAGCGTGTAAGCTTTTTACAAATACACATACTCCTATATTGCACAATATCCTTGCTCTGCGATGATTCCCAGTATTCACATTAAAGTTTTCTTTTAACATCAATCATTTTAGGAACCCCACAAAATTTCAAAGGTAAACAGAAAAGCTGATTTAGGAGTCACTTCCTTCTGGTTCTATCATTCTGGTTTTGAGCCTATGGTGAAGGTCTGGAATCCAAGGGGATGGAAAGACACTTGCATAGTTTTGGGGGGGAGGGGCAGGGGAAGACTCCTGGAATTAGGATTTCAACCAACTGATATATGATGACTTATTTAACCACAAGACCAAACAAACACCACTGCCTTGAGCCCTTTTATTAGGAGCTATAAATTCAAAATCACTCCCTTTTCTCAAATCAGAACGATGAAATGCACCAGCACAGGTAAAATAATGGCATTGGTTACTTTTGTTGTATTTTTATAAACATTTCCTTCTATCAGAAGCAACCTTTGGGCTGCATTGGTTCTTCAAGAGTTTAAGTCTTCAAGGGTTAATCAAATCAGAACATGTCATCTGACATCACACTCCCCCCCCCCTCCTCCTGGAGTGGATTAGCGCCAGTATGACCTTCTGATGAGCCTTCAGCCTCGCTTCCTGGAATCCCTGCACGAGAACGACAGTAATACATACAGGATAGAGCACCAACCCCTGCTGCTACTAAACGCTCTCACCACTCCCAATACATGTAGTGTTTGGTCAACACATCAACATGTTCCACTCCACATAATTTATGGTCAAGTCTCTGCCCCAGAATGAATTGTGACAGACATCAATAGTTGGTCACAGTATTCATAAGAGAAGGGCATTACAACTTTTTCTCCAATATGATTGTGTTGGGAAAGAAAAAGAAAAATCTCTTCAATAAAGCGCAAACAATACACAAAGCTCTGACAAAAACAGGCTTTGGTTTTAGTCAAAAATTTGATCCATCTGTGCACTGTCTTAATACAGTTCTTTATGTGTAACCACAACTACACATGATTGTCATTTAGCTTTGACAGACGCTACTTTGCTAAGTTTTATTACTTTGTACTTAATTCTTCAGCACGTTTATTATACTAATAAAGTCGCAACATCACTGTCCATACAACTGTTTTCAAATTATGCATTTTTAAAGCAGTTGCTGAAAATTGGATAAATACGTTTTAATCAGCAGTTCTTTCAGATAAATTGGACAAAACTTGATCTCACGTTTTTTTTTTTGTCCATTTCCATGCAAAATTTACAATGATCAAACAATTCAAGGCAGGATTTAAAATTGAGTTACTTCAGTCAAACATTTGCAGTCACATAATTAGTCATTACATGCATTTATTTAGGAGGAACAAAATTTGCCTTACATATCTTTGTGATTACCAGCACATTTTGATTAAATTAACAAAATATTAAAAAATACTAAAAATTAAAGCATTGCAAACAGTGGGGGCAGCTCAGCAGTCTCGCAGTGGATATGACATCACAGAAGAGTTGAAATGTGGGCTTCAGTAAGTATTAAGAAAATACCCCTGCATGAGTAAACTGCAGGGGTATATTTTGCAAGACAAATCAGCATTCCTTTCACTTACATAAAAACCAACCTTCCCTATGAGAACATCTTCAATTTCATCTAATCTGAATTTGGGGGTTATATGCCTTACTGTAGAAAATTCGGAATAGCAGTTTTATTTCGTTCGCTCAGTCGGTGCCATGCATTTGAAGGGTAGGGAGGCATTTCTCAAATGTGCTGAAAAGCCTGCTGCATCTACAGCAGCAATAGTTTGTCAAAAAGATTAGTCTGCTTTCTATGTAGAACATCTCTGTTGTCAGAAATAAAAAATTAAACCCCAGCGCCCCCGTGTGGGCATAGCTTAATCTGGTAGAATAGTGTTTAAGGATGACATGGTTTTTGAAGTGTGCCATTATTTATGCTGCCCCCTCCAAACAAAAACTGTTTATTTTCTACCCCCTCCCCCACTATTGCCACAGTAAACCATTCAATCTTTAATTTACCCTTTCACCCAACATTGATCTTATTTCCAATTCCCCTGCTCCAAAACAAAAAGACCCAACTAAATATTTGCTCTAATCTGAAATATACACCAAAAGGGGTAAATCTATAAAAGCCAACCCCAATGGGAAAAGGTAAAAATAAGGGGACCAAGGGTAGAGTAAATCACACAAAGACAAGGCTCGTCTAGCTATAAAATAAATAGAAAACAACTGATTTCTCAAAGCAGCAAAATAAAAACGAAGATGAGCTTAAACCTGAAGGCAACAATAATGGCGAGTTGGAGCGGTAAAGTGAAATGGAAGACTGAAAGAACAAGAGCAGGGAAAAGGTGGGGAAAGGACAGAGACAGGCTAAGACCGAACTGCTTTTCTTTATACTACCATTGAGTTTCAAACTACTGGCCGGACAAACAGGGACTCAATTCTTTAGTAAGGATACAATAAAAGTGTCCAAAAATGGCCGGCAACCTTTCTTTCCAACCTTGTTATTTTCCCCAAGAAGGCTTCAGTTGGGAGTAAACTACCAACACGGGTTCTAGACGCAAACCCTATTACAGACATAACAGTTTGGAAGGCCAGAGGATGTTTGCTCTACGTGTCCATGGAGACTAACTGGAGGGGATGTTGATTCCTGAGGGGCCAAAGTGAATGGAGGAAGAGGAAGAGAGAACAGAATAAGGGAGGTCACTTTGGCAGAGGTCCCTTACAGAAGTTCGGAGAGGTTCACTGACAAAGCTTCAACATTTACACACACACACTAACGAAGACCTTCAGCTTCCTAGGTTTATAAAAAGCCATTGTGGGCCGGATCTACTTTAACCTCTAAAAGAAGTGTCTTGCACATTCAGAGACAGCAGGTCCTATCAGTAGGGTCCAAAGCTGTCCCTCTGGACTGTGCCGTCGACCCTACCGCTTTCAGGAGGAGACTAACAAGTACGTTGTGTGCCTGTGTACATGAGGAAGCCCACATTCCTACAAGTTTACCCACTACAGTGTCAACAATCTACATATACACACAAATTATAGAGGGGGGTGAGAAAGTCCTGTTTTCGTGTGTCTTTGGTTAGTGTTATACCCTCTCCTTTTCCCCATCTCTCATGTTCTGGCTCCCTGGTCACCTCAAGTGTTAAGGTTCCTGATAGACAGAATGTCATGTAAGTATGTGTGGTTGTCTCAGTAGTTGATGTAGCATGGATGTAGAAAATTCCTTATATGTAATGATACAGCTTGATGATTATAGATTATAGATAGATTTTTGGTCCTTTTCTATTATTTTTGCGACCCCCCCCCCCATTTTATGTAGAGTGCTCGGTTGGGAAACACCCGGTTCTTCAGTCACTGATGGAGCCGTTATGTTGGGGAGGATTTTGGAGGAAAGACGCTTTTAGTGCAGCCAGTTGTAGCCAGAGCCAGGCAAACAGATAACTCTCTCTCTCTCTCTCTCTCTCTCTCAGCCCCACTGTCCCTGTTGAAGAAGAGAGGGCATTCATGAATACATACTGTTTTTCGTTATTGTTGGATGTTTGATTGTGTAGGTTTTTTTGTTTGTACACATGCATCAATGCATGTGCCTTATGGGAGATGGGAGACAACCTCATGGTGTTTCTCTCCCGGTCTCCAAACTGGCGTCAAGCAGTAGGTCCTCCAGGTCTTGTCCACAGGTGAGCTCTGCTGTCACACTCACTGCACAAGACACAAAACACACCCACGTCAGAAACACTTTCCTACATTTGGCATTGTTGACGTGTGCGTGACTTGTTTGTATCTGTGAAGCCTTCACAAATAAATGTCACTGTTGGATAGATATTTAGTTATGGGTTGAATTTATATTTTGCAATGAATTTGTTATGTCAAAAGTTGTTCCACAAATCCTACAATTATAAAAATACACCTGTTTTGAGCAATCAGACAAACATGTAGTTGTAGAGGAAACCTAACTACTACTGTACTACTAGAGATACTGGCAAGCGCTGATACAGGGTCCCTGGTCCCAGTGACTCACCGTGCTCCCTCACACAGCTGCCAGGCTTGGGCATCTCGGGGTCCAGCAGGTGAAGAGAGAAGTCATTTAGGCCGTTTGGTAGAGCCGAGGCCAACACATCCCCCTCCCCCTGCTGGCCAACATGCTCCTCTCCGTCTAGTGAGCTCTCATCAGACTCCTCCAGCCATGGTTCTCCTTGAGCCGCAGGAAGCTCCTGCCCATCCACCTGGTCGGGGGGGAACGGCTGGGCTTCCTTTTCATCGGCCGCCGTGCATTCCATTTCCCTCGCTGCCGGTGCCGTCGGTTCTTCTTCTTGGCTTTGCTGGCCATTGTCTTCCTGTGCTACATGCTCCCGTGGGTTTTGAGCCTCTGAGCCCGCTAGCGCCCCCTGGAGTTCTCGTTGCGCAAGTGGTTGCATGTCTGGTTTCTGTGACGGGGTCTGGTGCTCCTGGAATGCTGACGGTTCATTGGCTGGCCGCTGTGTTGTGCCTGTTTGGCTCTCCTGCACGTCTGCAACAGTGTTCTGGGCCTGACACGCCTCCTGCCACTCTAGCTGATGATGCATCTCCCCTCGGCTCTCCACGTCTGTCCCGGCCTCCGCTCCTCCAGCAGCTGGGTTCTCAACAGCACTGGGGTGAGGCTGGGTGTCTAAAGTCCTCTCTGTCCCACCCTCAGCCAGCTGCCGTTGTGTTGGCAGTGGCTCACTGATTACTATGCCCTGTACTGGAAGGGCAGGGTCAGTTAACTCAGTCTGTTCCGGCTGTTCCGATTCCACAACGCTGACGATTGCGTCCTCTGCAGGTTGACTGGGTTGACTGGCAGACTGGGGTGCCAGCGTGGGGGTCTGTGAGCCATCGGGTGAACACTCCGTATGGGGCGGGGTTGTGCGTGAAGCCTGTGGGGACGCCAACCCGCCCAGCTCCAACGGTTCACAGTCTGCTGAGAGAACATGCAGCTCCTCCCTCGCCTCCTCCGCCGACTGTTGCGTGGGCGCCACGGGCGGGGACTGGTCCGCTAGGCCCCGCTCTGGCTCAAATTGCGAAGCGGGCCACGACTGAGGCTGCTCTGTCTCCGGTACGCCTGTGGTGTCCTGAGCTGCTGGCTGGCCGGGGGCTGCCTGCCCACTGTGGTTCTGGAGCTGTAAGTGTAACTGCTGCTGGTCAGGGGGGCTCTCCACGCGCGTCACCATGAAGATCTTATGTCCCCTCCCCGGACTGGCGACGGATATGCAGCGGCCAGGGGAGGGAGGTGCTCTGGCAGGAACAGGGGTGTCTGTGACCGTGATCCCCGAAAGCACCTGCGGCCCCTCGGGGAGCGAGGTGCAAGGGGAAGGGGGCATCTGTGAGGCACTGAGAGGGGCGCCCACACACTCCGGCGGGACCAGGGCAGTAGTCTGGTTTGGGGGGGCATCCTCTTTGGATGGGTCAGAGGCTTTAGAGAGTGTCTTCTCTTCCTCCTCCTCCTCATCATCATCTTCAGTGTCTGAGTCTGACTCCACCAGCACTAGTTGAGTCTCTGCCTCAGCCGTTTCTCTTGACTGGCTGCTTTGTTGCTCTTCACAGGCTTTTATTCCTTCTTCCTCCTCCTCTTCTCTGATCGCTCTGTCCCCCTGTTCCACTGCCACGACCCCTTCCTCCTCCTCCCCCTCCTCCAGGGTTGAGTCCTCCCCGGCGATCTCCGCCATGGAGGCCGACAGCCTCATCTTCTGCTCCGTCTCCTCCTTCTCCTTAGCCAGGACGAAGTTGCGCTTGCAGCCGTTCTGGATCTCTCCCAGCAGGGCCCGCTGGGTCTCAATAAAGCTCTTCACCTGAAACAGACGGAGATCAGTCCCAAGCATCTGGACAACAGGACAAACCATAGGAACTAACCTCACCCGACCAACGCGGTTTAATCCTTCCATCCAAAGATTTGCCTTTTGCTTGTTTATTTTTTACAATTTCAAGACAATTAGGTCCTTTAGTGAACGCTTACAAGGAGCAGGTAGGGATAAGGCATCTTGCTCTAGGATGCTCACAGGTAGGCCGACTCTGAGGGCCGACTCTGAGGCTCGAACGACCTTCCGGCAGTCCAGCACACAAACCACTACACTATTCCCCATTCAAGCCCAGCCTCTCACCGTTTCTTTCTTGGGCTCCCGGTCCAGGTCGAGGCGCAGCAGAGAGGTATTGACTTTCAGGGCCAATGAGAGAGCCATCAGCCCGCCGGTCTTGATCTCGTTCTCCCTGAGGTCCAGGCGTAGCAGCCTGGGGCTCTCGGCGATGAACTCGGCCACGGCCACGGCACCTGTAGTGCAGAGGAGGGTCAGGTGTAAAACGGGACGACGGTCATACGCAGAGGCTAAAAAAGGGATACACAGAGACAAGTGTTCCCACCTTCACAAGACAGCTTGGTGGAGGCCAGGCCCAGCCGGAGTACAGAGCGGTTGGCAATCAATCCATCCTTTAGCTTATGAATCCCTTCATTTCCCACTGAATTGTGGCCCAGGTTCAGAGTCTCCAGACTCTGCGTGCATGGCTGAAAATACAACAGCAGCCGCTTCAGGATTCGAAACAGAAAGATAAAAACTAAAACAAGTGTAAATGTTCGAGGATATTCACAAAATAACATCATTAAGAAGCAGCAGGAGAAGTCTGCTGATCCTAAACAAGAACACACTTATTTGCTCCAAGCAGTGGAGCAAATAATTTTAACATTAAAATCTAACGTTAAAATTCACCAGCTTTTCCCAAGCATTGTTACTCATGCAAGTGGACACTGGATAGCCGCCAGAACAGTCATGGGGTATGTTACATCAGTGTGAAGGGAATGTTCAGGCCATTTGTGTACCTTCTGTACCACTGACTCAAAGGGCCCGGAGCAAACAAGCCCCAAGCAATACTGGTTTTCATTAGCAACAGCAAAGAACACCACGCTATATTATCAAGGCAATGGAAGGTTTTTCATTACAAGACTATATTGATATTATTAGTGGTAGATTTAGATTTATTGCCAGTGGTTACTTGACTCTGTTTGTGACTGTTGATGTTTAAGCCTAATTAAAAGTTTAAAATTACATTTAATGATAGCTCCAAGTAACTTGAAAATACAACTAATTCAAGCTAGCTATACTGTGCGACAGTACTAAGATGAAAGAGTCTTCATTGGTTTGTATACGAGTTTGACATAAGTCACAAATGTAAAAATGTCTATATAAACAACTTGCGATATTACAAATTATAATTATTGCCCACCTCTGTATACTGTAAACTGAAACACAGATTACAGCATTTGTAAGATGCCAAACAGGTTTCTAATCCAGGTGGTTTCAGCGTATTTTTAGTCACGATGTAAGGGCATTTTTTTTATGTATTTTGAGTCGCTGTAGTATTATTCAGGCATGTATGCATTTTAATTATATTTTTATACTGACTTTTTTATTATTTTGTGAACTAAATGAGATACCTCTAAATTGAGATATCTCTTGTGCACCACTAGAGGGAGACTTGCGTACCACCGCAGTTTGATAACCACTGACCAAATTAGTAGACAATTAGAAGTACAGCATCTCCCAGTCTTCTAAGAGGCTGTGACAATTAGGAAATATTAAATACATCTCATTTGTTTCCAACAAGTTGCTAAAACAGGTGGGCCTTTTTTCAATATGAATTACCACTTAAGTGAAAAAACTATTTCTGTGTGCATTCCACTGGCGGCAACAAGTCTCTTACTGCAGTCTTAGTTTATGATGCTGGATTGGATTCCTTTCCCTGCACACTGCCTAAATTAAGGTGTCTTTAACTCCTTCCAGTCAGAAGTGGATTCCAGGTGCAGGAGCAATAGTGCACTGTGTACACACAGTATATTAACCCAGTTCTGATACAGAAAAGATTGGATTAGCGGGAAACTGAAGGGTGTGTTCTATTGATTTAGGAGTTATTGCATTAAGGTGGCCTTAAGTGGGCGAAAGGTACACCCCACCGCACACACGCGCACACAGACAAACAGTAGAGTTGCTGTAACAACAGGATACAGTAAACAAATACAACAGCAACTGTTAGTTCTGAGTCACATGACTGCAGCGTATCTCAATATCAAAGTCCTGTGTACCAGTGCGGCAGCAAGGTAGCCCATGCCGTTGTGTGTCAGCTGGTTGTTCCACAGCACCAAAGTGACCAGGCCTTTTCGCTGCTCTTTAAGCCCCTCACATACATAGGCAAGACCTGTACACAAAGTAGGGACAGGTTAGCGGAGACTGGTGCGCGCGCGCGCGCACACACACACACACACACACACACACACGTCTTCGCGCTACATGCACTGCTTCCCCTGAGGGCAGGACATTTAAGGGAAACAATGGCACTACAGCAAAACTATACGGCTACTTTCCAAGAATTATATGGCCTGCAGCGGTGCTTGAATAAAGGGTTTAGCATTCTTTTTGCACTCACACATGCACTTTGATGTTTGATCTCATTGCCTTTCAAAGGTCTACCTGAAATGTCATACAACTCCACACTGTACCATGATGAAGGGCTCAGAAAACCCCTGTGACCAGGCAGGGTTGTTTATTTAACATGCACTGTAGATTATCTCCCAAGAGATTAATAACAGAAATTGACCTAGTGTTCATTTGCCTCTGTGCTGTATGTTCCTCTTCTTTCTTTATAAATGTTAAGGCCCATGTACACAAATATTTGGGATACAAATTAAAATTAAAATGTGAATATTTCAGCAATATTTATTCAATTTCTCCTACACATTATAGTCCATTGAGATGCAACCCATATAAACTAGATCTCTCCTGCTTGTAGCAACAAGCATGAGAAATAAGGAAACGACTGACGCGACTGTTGCTTCATTCCTGCGTACCAGAGTCTAGGATGTGATTGTTGCGTAGGTCCAGGATCTGGATGTTGTAGTTGAACTTGAGCAGGTTGCCAAGCTGAGCCGAGTCTTGCAGGCCGTTCAGCTTGTTATCAGCCAGGTACAACTCCCGCAGGTTCATGTTCATCTTCAGAGCCGTGGCTGAAACGAAACCAGCACGAAGGGTGAAAAACAGGGACAAGGAAGGAAACGCAAATACATGATCAAAATGAGAAAGAAGAAAAAGAGAAAAGATGCTAAGAGAACATTTAGATTTGGGGATTAATATTGCATTACGCATAACAAAAGCGCCAATAAGCTTTGAAAGACAAAACCCTCCTGTTTTCCACCACCCCTTCCACACCAGTGTCCTCCCGATCTTACCCAGTAACATGAGAGGTCTCCCAGACAGGCCGGCATTCTCCAGGTGGAGCACCGCCAGGCTGCCACTGATCCTCAGGGCCCGAGCCACAAAGGGGGCCGAGTGGTCGAGCAAGGGGGTGTTACGGGCATCCAGATACTGCAGGCAGCTGGTCTGAGGGGTTAGAGAGAGACAACAAGTACCACTGCATAGTTTTGTAAATATAATCATATAAATATAAATATCAAAACTGTAAAGAAAAATATATTACATAATTTTTTAAAATATAAATATAAATCTATTGAATATAAATGAAATTGTATACATATACATGTCGCACCAAGTGCTAGAACCACTACAAATCCCTTCCATCATTTACAACAGGGACATAAACGGCAGTACGAAGACTGTGTTCAACTTTGTGGAAGTCGTGCTGCTGCAAGCCAGATGGGAAAACCTTTGCCTTCTGCCCTGAAACAAAGCGCTTTGCAGGCTTCCTTTACCCACAAAAGATCCAATCGTCTCCTTTTAATAACGGTAGATCAGGAAACCTATTAAGTAAATCGTGAGGTTGCACTGGCCATGCGCATGCGTAGAAGAAGTATAAACTGCCCGAAGTAACTTCCCGTGGGCGTTACCAAGATGGCTGCCTATAAGGATATAATCATATATTGCCATTCAGCCTAAAAATATAGAGATATAACTTGTGGTACATATCGCTGAGCCCTACATATATGTGTGTGTTATGGTACATACTGATGACATGAAATGCCCTTCAATGACACCATCTAACACATTTGCTTAATGTTGATTCAGTTGTAACTAGAAAATATTGGAAGTCAGTCATATGGATTAAAAATGTAATTGCGTTGTTCAAAAGAATGTCATGTGAAGGCTGTTCCTGGTGATTCTTCCTGACATACAGACATTCTTGAATTTACTTCGGGATCAATAAAGTATCTATCTATCTATCTATCTATAGTATGTACTGCATTACTGTATATGCAGACACAAAAGTACTTATTGTCAATGTGAGTGGTTTTGTATTTGCATCTCTGCTTTGCATCTCTACCATAATTACAGTTACTGCTACACTGACAGCGCCCACTCCAATGCCAGCTAGCCACATTATCCAACTTAATTCCTAGAGCACCGGCCATTATGGTCAAATGCAGACTGTACATCAGGGATTTAAGGAGAAGTACTTTCCAAACTAACTTTGCAACCATGACAAGTTCAGACACAAATCGCCTCTCATCGAGTGGACGCACGTCGTATCTCCAGGCATCCCCTAAATGGCTTCACTCATCAAACACCCATTAACACGTGTAAACAGCGGAAATACTTATGGGATGCAAATGATTTGTGCAGAGATTCAGCTGTACTCCAAACTGCCGTGGGAAGGGATACATTCCTTGGGTTATTTCTCAATGTTTGACGATGTCAGTGTAGGGACTACGGGGCAGATAGGCAGCTGGGCAGAGATTTGACCCCTCACCTTCCTCATCATGTGAGCAGCTGCCTGCCATCCTCGGGTGCCAATGTGCTTGTTGAAGGATATGTTTAGGTGGGTGGCCGACTCGTAGTACTCAATCATGTCAAACACAGCTGACGCACCCTGTGTGTGTGTGTGTGTGTGTGTGTGTGTGTGTGTGTGTGTGTGTGTGTGTGTGTGTGTGTGTGTGTGTGTG
>JAOEHI010000005.1:2756560-2772607 GCA_025447815.1 Percopsis transmontana
CTCTCTCTCTCTCTCTCTCTCTCTCTCTCTCTCTCTCTCTCTCTCTCTCTCTCTCTCTCTCTCTCTCTCTCTATGTACCTCGCCCAGTCACTGGATGGCCTGTGTTAGCTAGCATGGTGACGTCAGCTTTTGTGACTCACTCCTCATAGCCAAGAGTTACACACACCCTGTGTGTGTATGTGTGTGGCGCATTTGTGTTTTCACACACCCATGCGGGTCTCTGTGCATGATGTGCTGTGTAGTCTTTAAGATATGCGCCGATTATTGTTCATATGACTGGCATATACAGTATGTCTGGTGGTGGTTTTAAAGGATATGTTTTTTTGTTTGTTTGTTTGTTTTTTCTCGTCATAGCCCGTGAAAAGACCGAAACAAACACCGTTTTCTTCATCTAGTCAGTGTCAGATAGAACTTTAGTACAGCTCTGACTTTTGTAGTCCTTTGTTTGGTCAACAAGGAGGTTCTATGGCTTCCAGAGATTTGAGCTATATCTTTATGTTCGCTAGATGGACAATACACTGCAGGCTTTTGTCTATTTGCAGGAAACTATAACATTAGACCGCTGTTATCCTTCTAAGTGGGCATCGTCCATGAGTCTTTTTCAATCAAGTGTGTGTCTGTGCTCGTGACCGGAGATGTGTGAAACTTAAATTGCTGTAGGACGAAATTGAGGTGTTCTGCACTGGGTTTCTCTCGAAGCGCATCCAATTGCTTTCTCCCCGCTGTTCAGAGCTGCACTCTTCCCCTTTACCTCAATGCACTAGCCCTCTCAGCTGCTGTTACTCCAGACCTCTTCTCTCCACGTTCCCCTAATACCTTCTCCTCACTTCTCCTCTCTTCTCCTCTCTTCTCCTCGCTCACCCTGGCTCCTATAACCTAGGCTTCTCCTCTCTTCCCCCACCATCAGAGATCAACGATAGGGAGCAGCGGTTCCAGACGATGAAGGACATTCTGCGCCGTTTCCCCAGGGAGAACTACGAGGTCTTCAAATACGTCGTCAGCCATCTGAACAAGTGAGTAGGTGACAGGGGCCAGAGGCACGGCTGTCGGACGGCTGACTTGCACCGAGAGCCGCGCTGTCCCGTGACCCGGGGACTGACATCACCAAGAACGGCACCCTGTGACCGCATACATGTCCTTTACTCAGCCTGAGTCAGAGTTCCCAAACTGTGCGACTTGAGATCATACTCTTGTTTGCATTGCAGTTGTTGATGGACTAAATTGGTTCAGTATGTAGGCGGGGTTGTAGATTGAGTCATGTGTTGCTTTGTTGGCATTGTGATTTAAGGATGTAGTCATCTGGACTGGAACCATAACCATGTCCAATATCATGTAAGCAGAACCATGTAAGTGTTATTGTAGAGGGATAAGGATCTGTTGTAAAAGGGAGTTCTGGGGAAAGTCCACCGCAATGCACTGATGCACGCGTGATGCAGCTTTATGATATAATAAAACATTTGGGTCTATACATGTTTTACTGTTCCCTGCGACAAGTAAAACCACTGTCTTATATATCCATAGGGTGCTTAAGACTATAAAAAGAGGAAATTAAATTCTATGTCACTACAGACAAGATACAGGAACAGAGCTTATATTTTCATCAATCACCTACACTGAAGTCGCTTTGTTGACTACATTGAGGTGTTTTTCCACCCAGTTTGATTTAGTTTGAATGAAAGATGTCACTACATTGGAAAAAGTGAAAAGTTGATCAATTATATCAATGATCCGTCGGTTAAGCAATGTGTAGTCAGCTCAGTTATTGGGCTATATTACAGAATAAATGCACCCTTAAAATGTAATAGTCTACGCTACTGTGACTTGGAAAGGACATAATGGGATTGGTCCACTCAATAGCATCAATTCATTAGACTGGCCTATTGAGGGGTTAGCAATCCAAAAATATTGAGACGGCCACTAGAATGAGACATGACCGTTAAATCTCTCCTAATGATTCAGGGTGAGTCAGAACCACCGGACGAACCTGATGACCAGCGAGAACCTGTCAATCTGCTTCTGGCCGACGCTGATGCGACCCGACTTCGCCACAATGGACGCCCTGACGGCCACGCGGACCTACCAGACAATTATCGACAGCTTCATCCACCAGTGTGCTTACTTCTTCTACAACCAGCCGCTGGCCGACGGGCCCGGCTCCCCCAGCGCCACCCTCTCCTCCGGGGGAGGCACCTCCGCCTACTCCTGCATGGCCGGAGGCTACTCCTCCTCCCCGCCGCCGCCCCCCGCCGCCGCCCCCTATGTCCTCCCCGCCACGCCCCCGGTCATCCCGCACTACGGCCCGCCCATGCACCACCACCACCACCACCACCACCACCACCACCTCCAGCACCTCCAGCACCAGTCCCCGCCCCACTCACCGCCCGCCACCCCCCAGTCCCCGCTGCCCTCCCTGCTGCCCTCCCTGCACCCCCACCACCCCCCGACAGAACAACACACGCTGTGAAGCAGGGATGGAGGGGAGGGGAGTGGAACGGCAGAGAGAAAGAGACAGAGAGACAGAGAGGGAGAGAGCGAGAGACCGGGGTTCAGAGAGGGGTGACGAAGAGGATAAAGTCGAGGATGAGGAGAAGAGAAGGTCAGAACGAGTGCAGGAAGCAAAGCCAGCGAGATGCAGTACGTGTAGGGACAGACCCAGGGGCGTCGCAGCCTCTGTTGCTTTTTGTATAAAACCTGGACGTTGTACGTGAGGCTGAGGAGCTGCTGAGCCGATAGCATGACCTTTTTCCCCCTCGTCTCTCTCTCTCTCTCTCTCTCTCTCTCTCTCACTCTCGCACACTTCTATTAGCTCTGCCCTCCTTGCCTTACAGAGTCACACACATTCACATCTGACACGCCTATACCTGCTTGCTAATTAGGGGAGTGTTGTTGCTAGTCACTGTCAATGGGAGTAGCTCGCAGAGACACACACACACACACAGTTGCAACGCACCGACACAGTGGCCAGTGTGCCTCCATAGTGCCTCAGCCTGTCACTATGCTGGGGTATGGCCACCTTCACCACCAGACCTACCTACTGTACCTAGAGACCCTGGCTGGGACCGAGCAGGGCGGAGAAGAGGAACGTTTGTTTAACCGCTGTACTTCCAGTGTCTTCTAAGACTCCTGTTCATCAGCCCCGCACACATATGCAACGTAGCACAATTGCGCATGCTCCCACACACACACACGCACACCCTCAAGTAAACAGGTTCAGTTTCGGTTGAGACAGTGAAGAGGAGAACAACAACAAAAATAAAAAATCCCAACCAACCGGATCTGCTGCAGAGAAAAGAACTGTGGGTGCTCTGTCACCCGTTGCATTCTGGGACAGCTCCTCCCATTCTGCGCGCTCTCTGTTTCGACTTCAGCCATGTCCCAGCAGCTTCAGATGACAGCTCTGTTTTGTGTTGAAAAGAGGGTTATTTCTGTTTTGTGTGCAGTTTAGGTTTGTCACTCTTTTTCCTCTTTATGCCACAGTTTCTCATTTGGAAGAATTTCGTGAAATGTGGAGAAATAGGCCTAGGCCTGTCAGATAATAAGCAGCCTTGGTGGTGTGTGTAGGTATGTATGCGTGTTTGTGTATATTTCATGTGTGTGTGGGCCATTTGAGCATTTGCGTATGCTCATAGGTGGTGTTGGATTTTCTTGTAGGTAGATTGTGGGAATAACATCAGTAACGGACCTTTTTTGTCATTTGTCATCCAGTGGTTTTCCCCGTAGAATCAGTTTTAGGGTTTTGACGTAATGGACCTTGTTATAAAGCACTTTTCTGAGCACTTTTAAGGCACATGTAAAGTTGGAGCTGTGGTGAAAGACAGTCTCACTACCTTTACTGGTCGGTTCATCCTACCCTCTATGGGAGCACACCACTGACATCTGGAGGAGAGAATGAGTGTTGCCGTCATGACCTCACCCCACCACTGCATGGGCGTAGCACTATTTTCCTAGTAGCCTACGGTTTTGCTTGGGCTGTCATATAGGTGAATTGGCTAAATCTGTCCTTATTGGATGTTAGTTAAATAGAATGTTAGTGCTTACAAGGCATAGTCGATTATAAAACGTACTATTTTTAAATCCACTGCGATGTCTATAGAGATTCATGTTGCCACAAAATTTTGGATGTAAAAGTAGACATGCAGTCAATTATCCTGCCTCCCTCTCCTGTTGTTATTTTTCCACTGCCATTTGGAAACCACAAGCAGTCAGCTTTTTACCCAAAGGAGAGAAGGCAGCAACCCCCCCCCCCCTCTCTCCCTGCTTCCCAGACACTTTATGTGACTGGGAATGGAGAATAAGGCGTTTAGTTACGACGCACACTATCGCAGCTCAGAGTAGGAGCAGAAGGCGAGGCTCAAAGCGACTCTCAGCGAGGAGGCAGCCATCGCTGCACGCCCCTCTTATAACAGCCACGTGCTGCTGCTGGAAGCAAATTCCCACGCCGTTTTGGAGCGCAGCCATCGCCACCGGTGTCCCGTTCTGCCACGGCATCCTCCTTGTCATTCCCCGTCCAAAAGAGACTGTCAGATTTTGGAGAGGCATCGGAGCAGACAGACGCTCCATTCATCAGCCCGCAGGACTGGACTGGAGCATCACGGAATTCCGCAGCCCAGACTGCCGTTACCGTAGAAACCAATACGATTGTGTCTGAGAAGAATTGCAGAGGCCTGATTATGGCTGCTTTTGTAGTGCGGCTTGTGTTTTTGTGTGTTTTGCTCGAGACGAGAGTGTGTACGTGTGTGCGTGCGTACGTGTGTGTCCGTACGTGTGTGTGTACACACATGTTTTTGTGTAAAGCAGACACTCGCCAAGGTCAGGCTCATCTCCACACGTCTCCCCTGCCTTTCCCTCCTGCCCCGATGAGACGGATCTAGCCGATCACACAAGTCTTAGCCCCAACACTTGATGACCCCTGTGAGCAGACACTACCTATGTACCCTGTGCACCACCACCACGACCCCCCCTCGCGAGATTAGAGAGTCCTGCACACACTTTTCCAGAGGGGGGAAAGTGGGGGAAAATGAAAGGGGGAGGGTAGAAGGGAGAGGGTCTAGATAGATGGGTGAATGGGATCATTCATTGGGATCATTCATTGGGATCATTTGGGAGAGGAAGGAGCGGTGACCACTGGTACTTGTGTGTGTGTGTGTGTGTGTGTGTGTGTGTGTGTGTGTGTGTGTGAATGCCAGACAGTGGCGTTCCCTGTGTATATCAATGCGTTGATACTGAACTGTGAGGCAGCCAAAGACTGTGCAAAAAAAAAAAAAAAAAAAAGGGGGTAGGAGCAGAGATGGGAAGCAAAGTGACAACTGCAAAAGGAATTGTTTTGAAAAAAAAAATGTGACTTTGGTTCGGCGATCTTACGTGGCTGCATTGCTTTTCTTTTTTCTTTACTTTTTTTGTTGCAACAATGGTGACAGATGTCTGTTAAGTTAAAATGAAAAACAAGCAAAACTATATTCAAATGGTTGTTTATTTGTATGTTAGGGGGTCTAACACTATGCCCTTTAGTTGATGGTGATAGAAAAAAAAATGTTTCTTATGTTTTATTTTAATAATTAAAAAAATACAAAGCATTTTTTTTTTTTATTTCTTTGTGAATGGTTGAGAGAGCGGCCCAATATAGTGCATGATTTCCCCCTGAAAAAGGGAGTGGGTCTCAACTCACTGTTTAAGATGATGGAAAAAATGTTGAGGGGGGAATGAAAATCATAAAAAAAATGAAGTACTGTAAACTTAAAAGACACATGAAATAAAAAAGCTGTCATTATTTGCTAAGAGTATGGTAATTTGTTTCAATGGGAATGGTGTATACAGCAAGGCCTTATGTGATCTGTATCATAGTTAATAAATGAAATCTTGTAAAATTCTTGTTTCTTCTTTATTTTTTCATTCCCTGTTGACATGGATGGGATTGGAAGGAACTAGTCTGATCAACATTTGAGGACAGGTGAAATTGTTTAGATTAAAGGATGTAAGAGCAGTGATCATTTTCCTTCAAATCTAGCAGTCCAGTATTAATTGTTAGCATATTTTGTCTTTAATTGTCCTTTGTTGTCTAACTAGAAAATAGTTGACAATTCTTTTTTTTTTATTTTTTTTATTTTTTAACAAAATTATATTAAACATCATGAAATTTTCTAATTATCTAAAATTGTTACTTCTACTAATGCCAGAATGAGACTGGTTAACATGTAATCTCTCGCAATGAAGCCCAAACATTTGGCACAGCTGCGTCTACGCCAGCAGGTTTCAGTATACATGCCGAGAATCCCTGTTTTCGAGGTGAAACCTTTCAAGATTCAAAATGTGTGTAGTTCAGTTATGATCCGTAAATACCTGTCATGACCCCCATTCCTGCTATTTATTTTTCAAGCTGTTTCTTTTCACACAATTCAGAACTTTTTCTTTGTGCGATATTATTGAATTGTGCTCGCCCATATTAGTGGGCACAGGGGAAGCCACAGGGAGTTCTAGAAGAGGTCACGGTGGCCTACCGATCCCTCTTGGTCCCTGGGAGAATGGTCGGAGAGGGGCCATGGCACTGCCATTTCAGGGTGATGCAAGGCCCTGGTCCCAGTGAGGTGACGCGAAGGCCTCGATGCCATTTCATGGTGCCCTCATCTGACCTTTTCATTGAGTCAAACCAAAGGAAATCCATGTCCATGACCTTTGTGGTGCATCTCTCTATTCTGGCACGGGGAAAAAAGACTGGCTGATAGAGACTGAAAAGGGCATGCCTGTGTGCACACAGGGCACATGACCCTTGAACCGTAACCTTTAGGATGTGTCAGCGGGGAGAAGGGTTCGGGATTTGATTTGCAGTCAGAGATGGGCATCGCCATCATCAACATCATCATCATCAACTTTGCTTGAATGACAATGAAGATTAATTCTGACAGATTTGTTACAAATGCTGATATTGCTCCAAAAGTGTAGATTACCACTTTAATTAGCATTCTCTCAATGTTCAAAACTTCCCTCAATACTTACATTTTGTGTCATTTTAATCTTTGACTCGCTTCTATTTTTAATTTATGAAATTATCTAGCACTATTTTTTTGAACGCTGGGAGAAGTTGTTAAAAATACATGCTCTAGTCCCAAATTAAACCAATGTTAAATGAACAGCCGGTCTAAACAGTGCAATGACATATCAGTACCACTAAGAGGCTCACTTGTCTAATATTCCGCCAGTTTGCAAAGTGTACCTTGGTAGGGAGGCGAGCATAGAGCTAATTGATTGGGTCAAGATTTGGATGTCAAAACTGAAACGACGCTTAATCCTGCACTTAGAGAGTTGAATACATGAATGCTTCGCATTGATGTCGGGATTCACTTCTCACACAGCTTGAAGTGGGGGAAGGAATAGCTCTGTAGATAGGCTACTGAGTAGGACTGTTTGGCAAAGTAAGCCTAAGAATAAAGACAAAGAATTTAATTTGAAGTCATTGTTGCTTGCCACTTAGGTATTAGCTACGTGATATGCCTTTTAGTATAAAACACGATTAAAAAGTTCAGAGGAACGAGAGAGCGGCGAAGAGAGGCATAGAGAGAGAATGGATGGTCTCTGTCTCTCTCTCTCTCTCTCTCGTCCGACTGCTCTTATGATGAGTCGAGGCACGTATCTCCGCTCAAGCGTGTCTTTCTGGGCCTAGAGCTAGCAGCTGCGCCGGGTATTGAATTTAGATGCGGCTGTCTCCCAACTAGCGCTTCTCTCGCCGCTACAGGTGGAAATGCTCTTATCAATATGGACTGTCCGAGCCTGACTGCGGACCAATCCGTCTCATTGATGATTTAAGGTGCCCCTGCTTTCTCTCCTCCCCGAGGAAGCCATTGATTAATGTCTGAGTCGCTGTGGTATTTCCATATTGATACCTCGATTGATGACGGCGCTCGAGGAGCAACCATATTGACCAGTTGAAAGCGATAGCCTACGTCTGAAAAACTTGTGTATTATAGGCCTACAGCAGTTAGGCCTACATAATTGTAGTAGGCTATTCAGCAACACAATCAGGTGTGGTGAGTTGCATGTGTATTATAAATGTATCCTATGCCTAAATGCAAGCTCAGTTAAAGGCACACAATCCATAATTCATTAGAGCTCCACAGAGAATTGTAAACCCATTTTGTAAGCAATCCAAAAAAAAAGGACACAGAAAACAACACAAGAACGCTGGTTGTTCTGGTGATTACTTTCTTGGCAGGGGGGTAATATGTGGAGATAGTGTGAAAGATAAGGCAGTGTGACGGCTATAGATTTCTGATCCCGCTTTGCGCTTTTAGGGTCATCGGTCGGAACGGGTGATCGGCCTCATTGTCCCGTGACATGGATCACGCAGCCCCAACATATATCTGCTGATTACGTCTCCCCAAGTGGAAAAAAATGCAAATAATAAATGTATGAGCAACGTGCTTGTTTTTTGCTTGATTAATTATGCCGTTTAATTCCAGATCCTCCACACGCTCCACCGTATAATTTCCCAGTGGTCTTGGCTGTTTCTTCTCTCGCACGCGCTCCTCTTTTTTCTCCATTCCAAAATGAATCATGGATCCGACCGCCTGCACCCGGGGGACCGAGAGCGGCGCGAGCGCGTCTGAGCTGACCAATCATGAGCATCAGAGGCAGACGGACGGAAGGAAGAGGGTTTTGTTGTGCAGAGCACTCCCATCAAGTCAGAGGGCCGCTGACACAAGGAACAATAAAACAGGGAGGGAAAGCTGCATAGGACAACTCTGCAAGCTGGCGGCCACTCTGGTCACGAGATGCAACTGCACTCTGTGTGTTGTTTTTTTTCACTTTTATCTTATTGCAGAAGGTTAAAGGTAAGGTATAATACACATAACCCCAAATTTCTGCCCCAGCTACAGTTTTTGCTGTAACCATTATGCATGTTGCTGTAGGTGTAGGGGTAGAGAACGGTGTGAGCCTGGGCAAGCACTCAGGTGTGGGAGAGGCATGTCCTCCCAGACTTGCAAACCACCAAAGCTTTTCTGTAATGCTGGTTTCAACCACCAGGGTATTGGAGATACAACTCATGCCCTTTAATGGCAGCAAAACAAAGGGTCGTTGTCTGCTTCTGCTACAAAAAGGCAGGATAGTCTAGGGGTCTGGGTGTTGGACTCCAGGCCAGAAGGTTGTGGGTTTGAGCCCCCGACTTGGCCTACCTCTAAGCATCCTTGAGCAAGATGCCTACCTCACCCCTACCTGCTCCATGTAATAGCAGCATGTAATTTGGATAAAAGCATCTGCTAAATTACCTAATTGTAATTAACTGCATCAGAGTTGTTTGCACAATTCCAGTTGTAAATATTTTGCCATAAAAATCCATCCTATGCAGCTGTAAACTAATCTTCCTTTCAGTAGGCATGGTGAAATACAATTTAACGTGTGTGCATGAGAAACTGTCTGTCTGTGCTTAAAAAGGTGTGAGGAAGAGTCAAAGTTCCAGTGCTCCCTATAATGTCAATTGAGACCCTGAATGCTCCTCTCTCTCCTCTCCCCCACCTGGCCAGCCCTCTCTCAGCCTCCTGACAGTTCCAGGTTAGCCGTTTCTATTCTCTCCTGGGCCCTCCTCTCTCTCTCTCTCTCTTTCCCCTTCGGCTTTCCTCTTGAGCGCTCTCCGGGCCCCGCTGAGAATACCATTCAGATCCAGGCCTCTGAGCCCCAAAGCCGGCCCTAATCCTCCACATCGATCGCCCTGAGAATTTCCTCCGTAGCCCAGCAGGCTTTCACTCGCAAGCACTCGCACTCCCCCGGCCCTGTGCAGCGAGCGCTTCTCAGGGAAAGTGTCTTTGCTGTGTCCTCTCAGCACATGGATGCTGTTGATGGGGAGTATGTTATTGGGGGGTTTATGGTGCGGTGATGTACACTTTTAGGTCTCGACCTGGTGTGGTAGGCTAGCGGTTCTCAGACTTTTTTGACCCTTGAGCCCCAAAACTAAGTGGTTCTTGCACAAGGTGGGTCACAAGCAGTGAACATAACAGCATTCAACTACACAGTATAAACACACATAAACACATTTTATTGAAATAATAATAATAAAACTGTAAATTACATACATAACTCAACATCATTTAATTTCTAATAATGTCTAAAAGCACAGTTAGGGGACAGGATAGTCTGGTGGTCCAGGTGTTAGACTCCCAGCTGGAAGGTCATGGGTTCGATCCCCAGAGTTGGCCTACCTGTAAGCTTCCTGGTGCAAGATACCTAGCCCCTATCTGCACCATGTAATTGTAAGTCGCTTTGGATAAGTGTCTACTAAATGACCTAATTGTAGCCTAGTGGTCTAAGTGTTGGACTCCTAGTCAGAAACTCGTGGGTTCGAGCCCCAGAATTGGCCTACCTGTGACCATCCTTGAGCAAGAGCAAAAGCATCTGCTAAATGACCTAATAGCAATAGTTTGAGAACCACAGTTGTAAGTTACTGAAATAGCAGTAATCAACATATCTCAGTGTTTCCAATTAAGCTCTGAAGCGAATCTAGATTTAAATCAAGTTTGGGTCAAAATCCATTCCTGCTACTACACCACCATACACTAAGCAGCCAATATATAGATCACTCACGATAGAAAGAGTATGTAATGTAATACTGTACGAGGGATGGATCTCCAGTCATTAGGATAGGCGTTACTCTCATCCATCATACTGATGAAGATAGAGTAATAGAGGGCGTTTTCTTCTATACAACTCTGCTGGAAGATGAGAAAACATCATTACAAGGGTCCTCCAGGGAAAGCTTGCAACCGACAGTCTATCCAGTGTAACGCAGCGTTGTTCATCATTTATTTACACTGGAAGCTTCTCAGGAGCTTCTATGTATGTTTTGCTGCTAACACAGAAATATCTGCCTTTTCCTGTTTCTCTCTCGGACCAGCTCAGTGATGGATTTATTGCAATAGTACTCTTAAACAATTACGTTTTTTATTGTGAGCATCACACCATATGTACACCCCCCCTCTTAAATGTTGATCTGTGCACCATTTACAGCACTCAAAGTCTCATTACAGACCTTAAGGAAATAGTGAACTTTCATAAAACCTTTACCTCAATATGAGTCCACAAGTGAACATTTGTAATGAAATATTCAGTTTGGGTGCTGTGTTCTATAAACCAAATCTATCTTTAAAAACATCTCCATTGGGTCCAGTGGTTCCAACTCTGTTTTACCATGCTGGTTGAAGCATCGGAGATTCAAGACCAAGTCATACATGTGAAATAATATCTATAATATGAAAACATATTATGGAAAAACCTCGACTAGCATTATAGACATGCTAGAAGTGTGTGTTTTTAAAACTAAACAATGGAACCCGAGGGAGGTTGCAAACAGGGACCAAACAGAATGTTTCACCCTGAACAGTGTGTGGATGCGGAGGTGAGGATGCTATAGAGTACAGTTTGTTTTACTACAGTTCAATGTGTCAATAACCATCTCTCAGGGTGTCGTTTACAGGGTGTGTTCAGACGGGGCCCGTGCCCGATCACAGCTTAGCTTCATCTTTTGTTTTCATTTGGGTTTTATTGCCGGGTCATTGGCTCTGATCTCTCCCTGTTTCATTCATTAGCTTCACTTCAAACCTGCCCTGCCCACGCAACCTTAAGCACTCGCTCTTTCTTCCCCCTTCCCCACCTTCCCACCTCTTCTCACTCCTGTCGCTCTGTCCGACCATCTGTCCGTCTGTTCATCTGTCCGTCCGTCCGTCCGTCCGTCCGTCCGTCTGTCTGTCTGTCTGTCTGTCTGTCTGTCTGTCTGTCTGTCTGTCTGTCTGTCTGTCTGTTCCAGCCCTTTCCCATCTCTCCATCCTTCTGTCGCTCTCTCTTTCCCAATCACTCCCTCCCTCCCTCCCTCTCTCCTCACCTTCCCTCGTTCCCTCCCTCTATCTCTCCCCACCCCTCTGTCTCTCTCTCTCTCTCTTTATTAATTTATTGGGTTGTTATTCTCCTTGCTGGCTCTGCTAATGAAGGCAGGATGCAGATGAGGGCGAAGGTCGTCTCCGTAGCGAACGACCCCACCGCCCCGCAGCATGGCACTCTGACTGGCACAGGTCATTGGCAGCTGTCAATCAACCACACACACATATACACGCACACGCTCACTCTATCTAAAATACTCACACACACACACGCGCACACACACACACACACACACACAACTGTAACATTGTTAAAATAAATAAAATAATAACGTGACAGGAACTAGACTGACAGCAGCCTGTGTTCAACAGGCAGGACCCCCACAACAGACCTACACATAAATACACACATACGCACAGACACCCTGTTTCTCTCCACACAATGGCAGCCAGGCTGGAGGCTAGAGCCATGGACCTCCACCTTACTGACCTATAGGCCTCCTTCTAGACCAGGGAAGCAGAAGCCCCCCTGTAAGGTCCCTTATAAAATGAAACAAGTGAACCTAACACGTGAGCACATGTGAACCACTTGTGGTTTGTTTGTTTTTGAGTAGGGGTGCCTCCCTTGTAGCGTCTAACCTCTGCTCCCTGTTACAGTAGGACATGTGTGTGTGTGTGTGTGTGTGTGTGTTTTTAAAAAACATGTTCACCTGCATTTGAGTGTCTGAACGAACATGCATGCATGCACACACACATACACACACACACACACACACACACATAAAGACACATATTCTCACACACATCTCTATTAGCAGCATAGCAGTGTTAACAGCATTATGCCAAGCGTGAACCTGACCACCCTCTCCTCATATCTATGCAAAGCCGGGGTCCTGTCAATCAGTCACCTTGGTGACACAGAGCCCCACCTCCCCAATTAGAGCTGACAGGGCAGGATTAGGAGGGGGGCGGGCCCCCGCCGACCTGCCTACGTGTCAATCACGCGCCGGGCATCCGCACGCCTGTTTACTGTCAGATCCCATCTCCGTCTGTCAGACTGCACGGCAACCGTCGCCGAGGGAGGAGGAGTGGAGGAGGAGGAGGAGGAGGAGGAGGAGGGAGGCAGGGGTGGAGGAGATCTGTTCGGAATTAACTATGCTTCTCCCCACAGACCAGTCGTGCTGTTAATTCATGAAAGAGATGAGAGGAGAGTCGGGAGAGAGAGAGAGAGAGAGAGAGAGGGGGGGGGGAGGGATTGATGGAGGAGAGCGTTTAAAACCCAGAGCAGGGCCTTCTTTAGAAGTTTACAGACTGATGTTTCCTTCTCTCCCTGACAATCACTTTTATTCTCCATCAAGCCCCACCCCCACTGTGGCGTGTCTCTGAGGTGTGCTCCATGCCGGCTTAGAGGTGCGGAGATTCGTCACAGGGCTCCCTTCTGAAGCTATTATTATTATTATTATTTGACCCTGTCGTTTTTGCAGATGCACACATGTGTATTAGTATTTTCTCATGCGCATGGCGGGGCTGGGTGGATTCATTTAGTTCCGCACATGCACATGCATGCATCTGTGGATGAGGGCCCGGCATACACCTATAGGAAGACAGAATGTGCGAGCCACAGATTGCGTTCATTTAGGCTGGAGCTTTGTGTACACGGTTCACATAATGCCAATGCTAATAGGTGTGGTTGCTTTGCGTGTATTCCGGCGCTCGGTTGTCCCTGGCTCCCCTGCTGTCCTTCTCTTTTTTTGGGGGGGGGGGGTCTCTGACTGTGGCCCCTTACTTGGCACCCAGCGCCCCCCACTCTAATCCTCTGTCAAATGAGGGCTGTATGGGGTCTATGGGGGGGGGGGGGTGCAAGTCACAGTCACAGTCAGGATTAGAGGACCTGTGTTTGCGTCCCGTGGGTGGAGCAGAGGGAAGAAAAAGAAAGAGAGACAAACAGACTGCATGGGAGAAAGAGACAACAGACAGTGCATTGCTGACATTATTATTGGCCATTGTGGAAAATACAGGATTCTACTCTCTGTGTCTCTCTGTCAGACTGTCTCTCTCTGTCTCATAAACCTTCAACCTGAGCCTGTGCACATTATGTGTACGTTTTTATGCAAGAGCTCAAGATATGAGGTGTGTTAGTAAATGTCAATTTATTCTGAATAAATTGCCATTCTGGATTGCTATGAACTGAAAGCCAGCTATCATATGTGCAACTGACACTGACAGTTATACATGCACTATGTAATTTCTACTGACAAGTCGTATATTTCCAGTATTTGTTGTTACTTGGCATTTGAGTGTTGAACATTTGCCTGTGTGTTTTTGTGTGTGTCAGCATTACAGCCACGTTCCGGGGTTGTGTCTGAGACATAGACTCAGGTGTCTGTTGGAACGACCTCGCTGCAGGGAACAGGCTATCAGGCTGAGAGGGTGGGCTAACATGTTAATTACTTTACACACACCCCGCCAGCCAAGCATGCAACGTACTGCTGAGCTCATATACATACACACGCACACGCACACGCACAACAGACATACACACGCATGCATGCACATAACCTAGACACACAACAAAATGTAAGTGCACGCTATACATTCTCACACACACTTAAAGACTCTTAGCTGTGTACACACACACACACACACAATTACTCATCCCTCTCGCTTTCATATCGTGTTTTTTTCTTTTCTTGCCTCTCCTCTTGCTATTTGAAGGCCTTGGACATCAATTCCCTTTTGCTTTCAAGAAAGGTTGTTTCATATTCTAATCAATTCATCTCCGGCCTGTGAAATTAATTGACATTCATTGAATGATTTTAAATTCCTCTGAGGCCTTTCTTTTGTTTCAGGCTGTCAGTGAGCTGCGAGAGAGCTCGGGCTAACTGTTTTGTCATCTCACTCTCCAGGGCGATCGCGCTCCAAAGCGTGGGCCCAGGGTCAGATTAACCTCCTCACAGTGAAGCCTTAACCACTGGTAAATGGGCGAGAAACACACCGATTCCTGATCAACAGCTCCTCGGTGTTGTTTTTTTTCCCCCCAGCAGACGTTATATATTCTCTCTGGGTGTTTTTTTTTTTTAAGGATCAGGTCAAGGGTTTGAAAGCCTGGTTCTCCGTGCTCAGATCTGGAGAGGAGAGGAGTGTTATTGACTAGGGCAGTTTGATGCCTTTAGTTAAATGATGCTGGCACACAGAAGGATTGCTTTTGGAAGTTGTCATCCATCATGATTTCAGATTGACTCAAAGCGGCGCTCTGCTTTTGGGGTTATGGTCTGGAGCCGTGATTGATGTGAAGTGGACGCAGTATATGTGTGTGTGTGTGTGTGTGTGTGTTGGTCTGTGTTAGTCGGTGTGTGAGAATAAGACTGCATTCATTTGTTTGTGAGTGTGTGTGTTTGTGCATTGGTGTTGCCGTGCATTTGATTGATTGCGTCTGTGTGTGTTTGTTGTGAAGTAAAAAAAAAAAACATGGCAGCTAGATGAGCTGTCCCTCAAAAAAAAATATTGTATTCAATAGATTTTCCCCCCCGCTCTGTTAACGACACAGCAAATCAAATAACGAGGATCAATGCAACACCTGTTTTGAGACCCAGTGTTTGGTAGAGGGTCTTTAGCGATGGCTTTCAGGAGAGGCTTCCACACTTGCTACGTGCGCGCCCGTGCATGTGAATGGCAAGCGTTGTGCCCGGTTGCATCCCTGTGTGTACCTTATTGTACCTCCTTAAGCTGAGCCGTTTGGTCTCTCCCCCCCTCCCCCTTTATCTCTCCATCCGCCCCTTTACAGGTTCAAGTCACACCCAAGTTAATTCTTCAATTAGGGAGACCCACACATTCAGGACACATCGTGGAAGAATACCCCGTCAATCGATGTCCAATTAGTGAGGCTCTGTGGCCAGGGTACAGGGGAGAAGGGGGCCCTCTCTGGGCATGTTAAGGAACGGGAGGGGGAGAGGGAGCGGGTGGCTTGAGGAGACGGAGAAAGGCCGGACGAAATGAGAGAAATTAAGGGTGGGGTGGGGTGGGTTTGAAGGGGGATAAAGAAGGGATTGGTTGGAGGAAGGGTGTGTGTGTGTGTGTGTGGGGGGGGGGCTCACAGCACTTGAATCGTGTTAGTGGGTAAAGCTGAGGAGGTGAGGGGGGGCACGCAGAGGTATGTTAAAGGGGGCGTGGATGTTAGATGCTCAATCAAGCT
>JAOEHI010000005.1:2815991-2835225 GCA_025447815.1 Percopsis transmontana
CCCCCCCGCCCCCCCCACCCCCACGTAACCCCCCCCCCCCCCCCCCCCCGCACCCCCGCACCCCCGCACCCCCGCACCTCACCCCCACACGCTACCAATCCCTGCAGACTCCCTCCCGTACAGTAGGTCCTCTGACCTGCCGGCTGTGCTTTACTCCCCAGGCTCCCAGCCGGCCAAGAACTCGCTGGGTAAAAACGACCCTGATTCCGTCCAATCGGCGGAGAGAAGGAAGCGTCCGCTACGTTCCGACCCGGAGGGAGCTCCCCCGGAGAGCCACCGCAGGCTGGAGGAGATCCGTCACACGGAGGAGAGCGTGTCGGCCTCCTCCGACCTGGCCAGCGACAGCGAGGTGGAGGAGGAGGACGAGGAGGAGGACGAGGGGGCCGAGTGGGACCAGGCAGGAGAAAGAGAGAGCGTGAAACGGGAGGAGGAAGGGGGAGGGGGAGGGGCTAAACAGGGCGGGGAAGGCGAGACCCCCTCCAGGGGGGAGAGGGGGGAGCGGGTGCACAACGGTCGGGCCGTGATCCAGCAGCTGAAGAGCGTGGTGGCCCATCTGTCCAGCAGCCCCAGCATCAAGACTGAACACGAGGCACTGGCCACTGGGGGGCGCTGGGGGACGCTCCCCCAGACCCCCACCTCGCACATAACCTCAAGCACCACCCAGCCCTCGCACACCCACACCCCCTCCAGCAGCCTGAACGGTGACAGCCCCACCACGCCCATCCCCGATTCCTCCTCCAGCAGCGAAGCCCCACCCAAGGGTCTCTTCTCTCCCCCGTCCCCGGCCCTCTCCCCCGCCATGTCCGTGTCCTCCCCCCTGCCCCGCGAGGACAGGTCCTTGTCGGGCTCCGTCAACCGGGGTGGTCCCGACTTCGAGCTGCTCCAGAGACTGGCAGCAGGGGGCGCTGCAGGGCGGGTCCTCTTCCACCCGCTGGCCCTCGGCCCCCAGGGCCCCCAGAGCCTCTACGCCCCGAGCACTATCCGCTACGCCCCCCCCGAGCTGCCCCCCTCCCACCATCACACCGCGGGCCACGGCGACGGCCTGCAGCTCCGCTCAGACCACCACAAGGGACCCCCGCCCGCCTTCTTCCCCCACCTGCAGAGGCTGGCCGGCCTGCCGCCCTTCAGCGGGTTCTCCCCGTCCGACAACCCGTTCACCTCCGGCCTGCCCTTCTGTATGAACGGCCTGAGAGGAGCCGCGGGGCCTGAGGAGGACTGAGAGACTCCCAGAAGAGGAACAGAGAGGAGGTGGCCTGAACAAAAAAATGGAGGACAGTTGTGACTGGCAGACAGGGAGAGAGACACTGAGAGAGAGAGAGAGAGAGAGAGACGTTGAGAAGGGCAGGAGAGACAGGCGTGGCAGGACAGTAAGCCTCCATGGGCATTACTAATTGGACAATGAGCTCAATAACTGAAATCTAAAAGATGTGACAAGTCCCTGCCATAAGAAATTAGTGTGTCTATCCACTGTGGACAGAGTGACAGTGAATCTGAGAGAAAATGGACATGGATACTTTTGACTGGTAATCCCTGGAGACTTTCCCCTGTTTAAACCAATAATGAACTCTTCCCTCTGTCTGTGTCTAGATGTTGATTTCTGTGTCTCTTCCACTCAGAGAAGCCATATTGTAAATAAAGACAGGACCATAAGTACCCTCAGCTCACGTCCCCCCACGGTGTCATGTCATCCAAGTTAACATGTAGGCCCGTAGGATATGTAAAAAAAAGGACACTACCGGTAGAGGAATGGACAGCTGAGAAAGTTTTTATTGCAGTGATGAACAAATCATCTCTTGAACTGAGTTTGTGGATTTTAATGTAATCAAGGGATTTCCTCTAAAGTAGTTGGGGATACTTTTTCTGTTGTTGTTTTTTTTGTACTGATGTGGGGATGTCCAAATACTGAATTAAAAATATAATAACAAAATAAAAATAGTCATCAGTCAGCCATACTTAAAGCACAGTATTGAAGACAAAAAATATGACTAACGTAGTCCCAGACATTCCATTATATATATAGAGCAAAGAAAAGCAATGCCGACTGATACATTATCACTGATTTATAGAAATTTGTGTGAATGAGAGGAGAAATTATAGTAAAAGCTGTATATTGCTGAGGTCGTGTTTGTGTACGAAAGCCATATTCCATGTTTGATCCTTTTTTGAATTATATATTTTGTTCATCATAAAAGATATAGAATGATGTTTTTAAAGTCTACATAGGAAATATAACATTGTGTTTTTGGGGGGGCGCAGTCTCACCCAAAAACTTTTTTTTTATCATATTCTTTAAAAGTGTTACTGTAAAATATTTTTAGGAGGGGGAATGGGGGAAAATTGATTATTATCCTTTTTTACACTGTGTTTTTGTTTTGTGTTTTTAGCACTTGTTGAAATTTGTTGTTGAACTCAAAGCACTTCATCACTTAACACACCCTGTGTGAGACTGTATAACAGAATGTAAGACTACAGTGGTCAGTAGCCACTTATGCCACAGTGACCCCTGTGGACTCTAGAAAATTGTCATTTAAAAAAGGCCAGTGGTGACAGACAGGCATGGGATAGAAAATCGACTACAAAGTTCAGTGCACACGTGGTCATTAAAAGACTATTATTGGTCAATAAAACTGCAACCAGATTTGTGTTGTAATGCTTCCAGGTTATAATTTTAAACTGGAAATATAAACCACTTTAATTCACTATTTTCTTATTTTTCCAGAATATTTGATTTCATATTTTAATTCATTATATATATATAGATATATATATCTATATCTATATAGATATAGATATATATATATTCATTGTCAGAATGTTTGATTTGATCTTTCTCCTAAACAAAATCAGAAGCATATTGACTTGAAGCATATTGGCTGTTTTCCATCTAACAGCACCCAAAACAAATTTCTTTTTTGTTCTTTCAAAAATATACCCCAACCATATTGTACATATTTTGACAAAACAATTGCTGGCATGAACGTTAAACCTTAATAAATGTATTAAGGCTCTCCACACAAGCTGTTATAAATGTAAAAAATGAAATGATGGATTAAGTGTCATTTCTAATGATGTTCTAATGAAGAATTTAGCTGCCAACTGTCGGAAAATAGTTTTTATTCGAAAATAGATATATCTTTAAAAATAACCATTTCAAATGGTGATGAAAATTTTTTAGATGACAAGAAAATAATCTGAAATAGAATTAAGTGATCAAATAATTATCTTATGCCATGCAATCAAAGTTTTGTTTGATTTACATTATATACTGTGTTCTGATCTGAGGGTTCAGTTTATCAGGGACATGTCTAACTTCTGATGAATACATTTGTAATTGCCTGGTATTTTATGTGTGTGCGCGTGTCTGTGAGTGTACGTGTGTGTGTTGTGCGCGCGTGTGTGTGCGTGTGTGCTGTTTTATTCAGATAAAAAGCTAACCCCTTGCCCATCACTGTGAATCTAACCATATTCTGACATCTTTGTATATATTTCATCTACTTCTGATCTTAAAATGAAAATGAAACAATGTAAAAAAGAAAAAAAAAAGAAAAACAGTGATACAGATGATAATAACAATAAAATATTCCAGTAGAGGAGCACAACAGTAAGTTCCTTTGTTTTGTTTTTTCTTGTCTCTTTTTCAGTATTTCAGTGTCATCGGAGCTGTTCTGAAACAGGTGACACATAATGTACAAATTACAAATATTTATAAATTAGTTAGCATATATGCTATTGGTTGTGAGGTTCATTATTTACATTCATCTATATTTATATAGACATTTAACAATGTTAATTATTTGTATAATAAACATTATGTTAAGTGGAATTTCATGCTTTAGTTTTAAAATGTATTTATATGAGGGCAAGTGTAAGACAAATACTTTAATTTGACGTTATTGAGATAGGTATTTCTGAAGAAAAAAAATTTAGAGTGTAGTCTACAAAAACGGACGTGTGGATCACCCTGAAAAAAGAATACGTGGCGAAATAATGAAGGCGAGCAAGGTGTCATCTAGCTCGTCTCGAAGATGTGGCATTAAAAGGGACAATATTGACATGTGAGATGGGTTACAGTCACCCTAACCTGGAATGACGGAGCAGCGACACATGCCAATGGAGTCTCTCGGATGCAAAGCATGAATGCATTCTTTCCGTGTGTATCTGTGTGTGTGTAGGTGTGAGCGTGTGTGACCATATATTGGGGTGGGGTTGGTTCTCTGGTATAAGACTAGGACTTAAGAATATGCGCGTGAGGTGTGCGAGGGTGTGTACGACCGTGCTTCGACGATGCATGTACATGTGTGCGTCTACGTGAATCCGCGAGTGTGTGTTGTCTGAAGGAGCCCCAGGGAA
The DNA here is from genome assembly GCA_025447815.1 of Percopsis transmontana. Lineage (NCBI taxonomy): Eukaryota > Metazoa > Chordata > Actinopteri > Percopsiformes > Percopsidae > Percopsis > Percopsis transmontana. The sequence goes on from JAOEHI010000005.1 coordinate 2,820,342, forward strand.
AGGCTCTGACATTGAAGATGGGTTAAACCCTGTTTTACATTCAAGTGGCAGGCCCTGGTTCATTAGAGTGAGGATCATTCCTCCTCAAGACCAAAGGAAGCGCATACTAAACAAGTGCAGTTGTTGGGGAGAAAATGCCAGGGAACGTGCAAAATCATACTGTGTGTGTGTGTGCAGTGCACACAGCTACGTGCCGTGTGTAGGGCTACAGAATTATAGTGTTCCTTCTTTATCTCATCTGTGGCTGGTGAAGTGATGGTAAAGGTGTGGCTTGCACAGAGAGAGGGCTGTGTCCTGCCATCTCTCCAACTATCTTTCACTCAGCTCGTCACCGAGTCACCCGTGCGCGCTCTGTCAGTGACTTTGACGGTTTATCTTGAACCCCTGAATTGGAGTCGCAGTCCCGGGGGAAATACCTTAGCACATGTAAATGCGTTTGAAAGTGTAAAAATATGGGACGTAATAATGGAGAGAGGGATCAAGGAAGACTCCTGCACCCACCACCACCATACCATCGTCAAGGCCGGCTTCCCATCTGCCACTCCTCCGTCTCTCATTGTCTCTTCACCATAACACTCTGTACCTTTACCCATGTCTTTCACTCTCCCTTGGGCTCCTGACTCACAGCAAGGTGGATCTTCTGATCCGTCCGCATGGCATTTACCAAGCTGCCCTCGCCAGAACCCCAGTTGTTGCTTATGGGCTAAAGTTAAGGTGTGGATCTGCGTCTGCGGCTTTAGACTGGGCTATAGGGCTGGAGCTTTGGTCTAAATCTAGCGCTGTAGTTCTGTTGGTACTTTCTTGGGGTCTGTGGGGTTGGGTGAGGAGGGGGTGGGGGCAGTGGGGGGGTTGGGGTTTTGTGTTTGTCAGTGAGGGTGCATCTCCTGCCTCTGGGCGCCCTGCCCTTTAGACGCGCCAGGGCTCGGGAGCCTCCTGCATGCCAAACAGACCTGTGCAGCCAGATGCAGCCACGAACGGGGAGGGGAGGGGAGCGGCGAACGTGATGAGGAGTCCAGAGAGGGAAGGACTTCAGGCCAAGGAGGCTAGGAGAGAGGGAGAGAGCCGAGGACGGAGAGGAGGTCTCATTGGGAGGGAAGGGGTGAGGGGGGTGTGGGTTAGCGGTCCCCCCACCCAGCGCCTAGACACACCCAGCATGTGAACAGCGCAAGTCAACGAAAGAGCGAGACAGAGAAGGCGTGGAAGGAAGTGAGAGGGTTACCCTGGGGAGACTCGACAGCCACGCTGTCTGTCGATGGCGGGGAGATAACAGCAACCTCTGCCCTGACCCAGTCAGTGATGGTTATCTCTAACAATGCACCCCCACCAGTACGTGCCTCACACTCCCCGACAGCTCACTTATTCACATTTGCATGGTTGGGGCTTTCCACTTATACTAACATATAAAAACACCTGCAGTACAGTACATAGAACTGTTACAAACCTCTTATGTCCCCCATGCATATAGAGAATTGTTTACTACGATGTATGATGCTAATCTTTCGAGCATTAAGTCATAGTTGAAAAATACACATTACATGATTCTTCCTTATCTCCCTATAGCTTTTTTTTTTATTTATTTATATATATTTTTTTTTTCTCCCCTCAGTTGTTGCAACCCTATTTTACTGCTGTTGCTCATGTACAACTATGCATGTGACAAATACATCTTTTGAATCTCGAATTAACCTTATTGTAGTCATAAATGTATTTTATTATCTATAGTCTTTGTGAATACAAATACAATATTACACCAGGACACCATGTACTCAATACAGTCATTCTATTCCAACCTTTAAGCACATCACTTTGTCTAATAGCAGGTACAACCAGATAGTGCTTCCTTTAAAACATTTAGGTTGAATCAAAAAATCACCTTAAACAAAGAATATGAATACAGCAAAACTGACTGACTGACCAACAATAATTTCTCTAAAAGTGATATTGCTCTTTAAAAAAAATAATAGAATGCTTCTTTTACATAACATAGTTCTTTGCAAAAATAAATTCTAAGCACTCGTCGATTTGCAAAAACAAGAGAACTTCCACACAGATGTGCACACAAACTTGATATTCATTCGAGAACATTCAGCATAAGCAGTGCACTGCTTGATATTAGTAATTGATTGAGTAATTAATTCTCTAGAATAGAAATGCTCTGAAAAAAAAAAAAAAACTCGAAGAATATGCGCTTGAGTTTTATAGTATTCAAAGTCACTGTGTGCGAGTGTGTGTGAGAGCCAGAGAGGGGGAAATGTAAAAAGATAAATAAAAATGTGAGTTTGACTGTTGTGTTTATTTACAATAATGTATTAGTGTGATGGTGTTACAAAGTGTCAGAAAGTCAATGAATTGTTGGTAGTAGTGACCATAAGACTACACAAGGACATCCAGAATTTTCCAATACGTCTGAAAATCCTACACTTAATATATCATTTTGACAATATAAGAGAGTATAACAGATCATAACAAACACTTGCGTGCACGCACGCACACACACACGCACACACACCCCAAGAGCAACCACATTTCAAGCAACACCCCCCACCAAACTTAAATCACTCTCACAATCTATTTCTGGTCCTTTTCATTACTGTCCTTATTGTCGCCGTGCCTGTTGTAACGGGAACCGTGGTAACCTCTGTGCTCCCGTCTCTCGCGACATTCCCGGCACTCGTCGCCGTATTCGTCGTCGTCCTCCTCCTCCTCACCATCCCCATGTATGATTTCCACCTCCAGTTGGCCAATGTATAGAGATACTGCACACAGCCAGATGAGGGCGACGCTGCTCACTACAGCTCCATGGAGGAGCACCGCCGGCACAGACAGAAGCATCAGCCTTCGCAGGGTGAACAGACTGCCAATGTACGATGCACCGCCAAAAGACATGCACACCCCGCTCAGGATGAAGAAGGCTGAGGAGGAAACAGAGTGTGATGCTCTTATTGAATGCGTTTATGTGCACAAAGAGCCGGAAGGTCGTGGGTTTGAGCCCCGGAGTTGGCCTACCTATAAGCATTCTTGAGCAAGATGCCTTACACCCACCTGCTCCTTTTAATACCTGTAATTGTACTCATTGGAAGTTGCTTTGGATAGAAGCATCCACTAAATGACCTAATTGTTAGCGCTGTAACATTGTGTGCATAACAGCAGTAGTGCTTTGTATTCCTGGGATAGATATACTATCCCAGTTTTATTAAATTGTAACTCATAGCAGTGGAGATTCTGTAAGAGTATATAATAGTAATACTCGGTGTTCTGTTCACTGCAACAACAAACAAAAAATATATTTTTATTTTTTATTGAATCGCCACGGTTCTGGCACTGACCTATAAATGTGGGTGGGGCAGTAAACAGAATCCATCGCCTTGTGAAGGCCAAGTTTCAAATAGGGGTGGGGATTCAAACAGGAAGATGCAACAGTGCATCAATGTCAACACAGTCCCACCGGCAACTTCGACAAAAGCCAGTTATGTAGCGACGACATGGCTGAGGGCTTCACTGAATCAATTTTGTGCATCATACAATAATCCACTTGTCTTGTCTGTGTCAAAGGAGTGCAATTAACAGTGGTAAACCATACCATATCCTGCTTCTCGCCCCGCTTCACTCTGGACAAAGGCAATCACCCCAATCCCTGAAGCTAGAAGACCATTCCTGAACCATGACAGAAATCCTGAAAAATTAAGGAGAATCCACTAATGAGACCAGGTTCCAACACAGCCTACCTGCAAATAGTGTATGTGGATTGTTGGAATCAGTGACAGAATCAATGTAGCCTTGTGATACCATCCTGATCTCACAAGCTCCAGTTTGATTTCGCCGCGGGCATCAGTCTGGAACCCCTCCGTTCAATAGCGTTTGTCGATGATGTTGTTCAAGATATTCCGTGGAAGGTTTGGAATATAGAGGTAAAGTTTAAATGGATCCATAGGTTCAATCCAGTTAAGTGATTTATTCAAAGGCTGAAAAACTATATTGACACCGATTGAGTCCAGAAACGTTTGGCATTGTGCTCACACCCAAAAGTTTTGGACTGACATTGTGCAAACCCACATTGTGGATTTTGTCTTCTCCTTTATGAATGTACTTTTGGATTTGGGGATGGAAAGGGAAAAACTCTTTTTATTGTAAATTTTTCTAATTGTCAAATTTTACATACATAAATGTACATTTGGAAACTCCAAGCCTATCTTTAATGCATTCAAAATTTAACTAGATCTATATTTGGGAATGATTGGATCCTCAAAGGCTATGTAAACTGTCGATTTATTTTCTTCTGTGGACTCTGTTTAACGTGTTTTGTATTATAGCTACTCCTTTGCTGTGTATAATGGCAATGTTTCCAGTAACATTCCTCCCTGGCTCTTTTTGTTGTATGTTTCTCGTCTTGTGAATTATCAGATTTTATATTGCACACGACTGTATTTCGGATGACTTCAGTTGACTGATGTACAAAAATAAATCAAATAGACCGAAATCAAACTAGAGTTCGCGAGATCAGGATGGTATCACGAGGCTAGAATCACTGCCCTGAACTCTAGAGATCGAGATAGGTACGTATTCACAATACTACTGGTCAATTAAAATATATTATAAATAAATTATAAACACATAATTCAATATAATAATAAACACTATTGTTGTCCCTATTACGACAGATCTATCGCATATTTTATGCAGCTCGCATATTTCGAATTGGATATCGCCCTACCTGTTTCGTGTGATTTTCTTAGCATCTGTGAAAATAAAAGCAGAAACCACAGAGTCAAAAATAAGCAGTAAACAACTAGGTTTACAGATTATGTGATTTTACTTTTACGTCTAGTCTACCAAGGCATCCGCTTTGTCGAGCTCTGTGAGCTGGTACTGCTGCTCCGGCACACGGCTCTTGCCCCACGGTCCCTTTTCTCCGACCCGGTTCCATAACGACCCATGGACCCTCCGCACCGGGAGTCCACCGACGTATTGCGGCTGTCGGATAAACTTCACAACACTTGCCAACCGAGTCCCAACCGGTAGATGCCTTCTTATAAACCAACTCAGGGAAGCCATCACAACACGACCTTTGCGTGCCCTGTGAACTACTACTGGACCCGGAAGAGCTTCTCATAAACCATGAAAAATACATAAATTAACAAACACGTTTGTAGCTATAATGTATTTAATTATATTGGTCACCACATAATAATACCACATAATATTTGCCATTAAAAGTATATAGCGTCCATTTACTTCCGGTTTTCAAGAGATTTTGTGATTGCACGTTAAGGCCGCTCCGGGGCGCTGGTGTCCTATACATAAAATACTACAGCAACGTGTGTGTGTGTATGTGCGATGTGTGTGCGTGAGTGAGAGAGAGAGGGGGGGGTGTCTTCCTGTCGTTGAGAGTTCAGTGGGTCTTTTGTCTTTCAGGTGCATTTTGGGACCCAGGAAGACCACACCTATCAAACATGCTTGTTTAGCCGGAGCAGCATGCTGCGCAACTGGCTTGTATTTTAATAGTGCTTAGTTGTTTGTTTGTGTGTGTGTGTGTGTGTGTGTGTGTGTGTGTGTGTGTGTGTGTGTGTGTGTGTGTGTGTGTGTGTGTGTGTGCATGAGGCCAAACTCTTTGATGTGAAGATCAGCTGACCCATTAGCCTCTCTCACACCACTATCCCTACAGTATAGCCTACAATGAGACTGCCACCAGCATGCATGCATTCTGCATGCATGCTGTAAGATCTCTTAGGTGTAATCAGTGCTAAACCATGTATGTTAATTGTTAACCGTTTGCCCTCTTGAACAGCTCAAATAACCTACTAAACATTTTGTTATCAATTTGATACTTCTTTTCTTAATTTTATGAAACCTGCTTATAAACAGCTAAATAAACAGCTACATAAAGCATGATGTAATACTTCAATATTTGCATATGAATTGATTCTCTGATTGGCGTCTGTTAATCTATTAACCATGTATAAAAACACATTTACTGACGCACATGAACATTTTGTCTGTGCGCAGGTAAATGTGTTTTTTTAGATGGTTGATGTGTGCGCACACAAACAATGAGATCGCATATACCTCCCCAATTGTTCACAGTCCCAGACACCCCAATGCCGTATGTGTAAAAATAATACTAATGATTTTTTTTAAATAACCAGTTCCTTGAAATATATTTTTTCTATTTTTTTGTTCACGTATAACCCATATTGTTCACTTATATATATAGTACAACTTACTTTTATTGTCATTCCTGTATTATTGAAATGGACAGGCCCAATTTCTGGGACACTGGGACATTATCCTCTAGTCTACATATGCAATCAAGCACACACGTACACATATACACACACACACACACACACACACATATCATTGTTATTTATAGCCTTTTTTAACAACTTGTGAAATTATGAATGGCCTGTAACAATATATCTAACTGTCCAAATACATATTGCTTCGATGCTGTAAATGAGTTTATGGTGCATTATACTGTATATAGCCTATTGTGTGGCTCTATCACTTGATCTTTAATACTTAGCATCCCATAATACTGTAGTGTACTAAAGTAATAATAATACAAAATATAACAATAAAAATAATAAAAGTGTGTGTGATTATCACTTTTTGCTGTAAGTTTATAGTAGGTTACAACATAAATGGCCACAACTTTCTTTGTACTGCTGTGACTGTCCATTTTTTTACACCAGTCACCCACCTCGGATTACCTCAGGTACTGCTCTGTCACGCATGCAACTTTCTAGTGACCACGGCTAAGACATGCAGAAGCATGCTGTATATTCCTCACAGTCGTCATGCCACATGAATACGGTGCACATTTAAATAGGGCTACAATATACGGGAACAATATTTTGACCAGTAAAAGTTGTACAGTAGGCTATGTACCGTACATAAAAGGCACTCATAAACCGAATTACTTTTACGGTTTAATTTATTCAATATTTCAATGTCAACACGGATGGACTGTCTTTTACCTATATTAGAATAGCTATATTGCTCTGTGAAATGAGTGAGTGAGAGAGAAGTAGTGGGAGGAGGCGGAGGTGTGTATACGTGCAGAGTCGCACTTGTCAGAGTTGTGTGTGCGTGCGCTTGGAGACTCCAGCTCAGCTGCACAGAGAGCACCGACCTTGGCAATGACTTCGCTGTTTTTCAGTCCCTGGAAAGTAGTGTTAAAGATACAGCGCCAGCTGGTCAGTGGCTATATTACTCACTGCCATTTATAGACAGACAAATGGAATCTGCACAACACACTGGTTTACTGCACAAAGCCAAACCTATCAAATCAAACTGAAACACTAGCGTATGTATACGTAAGAAGGTATTGTTAACTGATGTCCGACACTATACCGGATACAGGATAGGAAGTTGGGAGTTATTTTAGGGTGCTGGTGTGTAAATGTATTTGTTTTTAGACCTGTTCTTTCCTTTAATTATAATTATGCTTTTACACAGTGCATTGTGCTACTTTGGCATGTTACACTCGCTTGTAATTTGCTTTCATGTCAATGATAGACCTCATGTTGATGGCTGAAAAGGTGATAGGTTCAGGGTTCAAGTTAACAAAGTTCACCATTTAAATATAAATTGGCCATTAACCTACTAACGGGTTGTGAATGCAGTCTCTCATAAAAGTGTTTACTTATTTCAAGACCATAATCTACTAATAAATATTTAACACTGCAGTATTCTGTTAACAATTTACACAAAATGTCTTCTTCGAGACATTTCTTAAGTCATCTCTCTATCTATCTAGTATCTGTATTGGTGATGGATGCATATCTCCATGCACGTCTCTGTTTTCAGGCTTTGAGAATCTTTCATATGACCTGATGAATAATTTCATTCTGATCAATATTTCCATTTCCGTGCCACTGTGTGTGTGTGTGTTTGTGTACTCTATGACCATGCTTGGTGAGGTGTATGAGGCCACTGCTGACCCCGTGACAACACATGTCTGCTGTCTAGTCACAAACAGGCATATAGCGTGCCAATGTTGTATCAATACACACCCCAGTCTCTAAATCCTGCAGAGTCAGGACGTAATCCGCTGCCCTAACACATTACCTCACTCAAACGGACAACGCAGTTTGGGTGGGGGTTGTAAGCCCTGATGGGATGAGTCTTTCAATTACTATTTGTTTATTTATTTATGCATACAGTATCTTTTATTATTAAAATTATAATATTTTTAGTAGTAGTTTTAACTATTAGTTTTACTATCATTAATGTAATGTGTGTATATTCTTGAGCTGAGTATATCGTTTGTAGACCTGACTGTGTTTTACAAACGAATCTAAGTGCATGTCAGTTAGTCTTAATATAAACACACACAAGTTATTATTTAATCATCGAGCTATAGTCTACTTCTGATAGTTCCCGCTTTACAGCTAATGACTTGATGGCTTTTATTTACTTGTATTGATATGATTAGAAAGGAGATTGATAGTCTCAGCGACAGTTCAGCCCTTATCCTACAATCAGTCAGAGGGAGGAAGGGTAGAGTGGGAGGAAGTGCTTATGGAGCTTGATGCAGTGTCGTGTGACACCCTTTCAAAATTAGTAACGGCCACTAAACCTACAACCTGCCTACTTGGACCCACTATACCTGGAAAGCTCATTAAAGAGCTATTTTCAATGCTAAGACGTCTGTTCCTGATATTATACATCAGTGTCTCCTGGCGGTATGCCTGCAGCTTTTAAGACAAGTTTGATTACGTCCCTATACTTCAGCAGACTTTAGTCTTGACCCTGAAATTCTTAGCAGTTAAAAGGCCAGCTTTAAATCTCCCTTTCATCTCCAAAATATTAGGAAATAATAAAGCACAACAGATTACTGATCACATCTGTTTTTATCTTCATCTGAATCCTGTTAGATGAAACAACCTATACAATTAGGTCATTTAGCAGACGAACAACCTTCCAACTGGGAGTCCAACACCTAGACCCCTAGCCTATCCTGCCACCTGCCCCCCTATACTGAGGTTAAAGGCACTAGTTCTGACTTATTTTCTAAGTCAAGCATTTGACCAACCATAGTCTATAGTACCAGTATAGTTCTCTGTCACCAAAAATACTTTCTGAGCAAATTATTTAAGAAAAAGTACAAATCTAATAGGCTTTTAATCCCTCCTATTGTGTTCAAAAAGGGTATACACCGTTAGTGTTCACGGGTCAAATTTGACCAGAACACAATAGGAGGGTTAAACGTCCACACATGGTTGCATATTTATCATTCACAGCCCTGGCAGTATGCATACAGTAATGGGATTTACGCAAGTAAGACATATTCCTGTATCCACCTTCCTCATTGATCCTGGACCCTCCTTGTTCCTGAAACAACATTTCTAGTGTCATCAGGATCGAAACAGGTCTGTTTGTTTGCCCTTGTGGCATAATAGTAAAGGTCATTTAAGTAATAGAAATCCCAGGCTTGAATCTTCAGTAGGTGAAATATAAATGTAGACTGAAATGGTTCTGTTTGGGTATCAGGTTAAAGACGTTTCATTTATGTGTAAGAAATGGATACATTTTATTTCAGTTCAAGGTTTATTTTAAGGTTAGAAATTGGATTATAGTTCGTTACGTTTAGTTATGTTTTGGAGTTGTTAAAGCTGCACTCCAGGGTTGTGTTATAGCGTCCAGCTCACTTACAGTATAGGCATGGCCCTATGGGTGGGTCTGTGCCCACCTACTTTAACCACCGGCCTATACGTTAGTCAAGAAATTATCAAATTTATCAACATAAAAAATTTAAAAGATAGACTAAGTAGACTAGATCATATCATTTTATTTAATAAAATTTAAGATAAGCCTAACATTTTATTATAAGCTACTATTATGTGTGAATCTCGACTGATCAGAACCTCTACGTATGGCTAGTACGGCAGGTTATTCAACCAACCTGAAGCAAACTTGTAAAACCTGACTACATGAATCCTCAAGACACATAAAAGAGTGATAAAGGAGAACCGACAAGATCAACTGCCTCATCAGGTGTCAACCACCAAATCCAGCGTGTCTGTGGCACTTGATTGATAATTTTTTATTTTAAATAAATATTTTGTGATTTAGAACATTGTTGAGCTATTTATGACATAAACAGCCCAATAATATAGCGGTAGGCCTATGGCTTACTTGACATGACATTCATCACTTATAAATGAATAAACAAAAACAAAAAAAAGTCTTCTGTAATTTTTTTCTGTAAGCTAATAAAAAGGCCAACCAAGGGTAGAGAAGGTTGCAGCCACGTGCACTTTTGGGCACATTTTGTGTTCAAAACATAAATAGTTAGCTGGCTAGGATAGGACATATGGGGATCTGGGGCGGGTGCAAACACAATCGAGGAGTAGTCCTATAGGCTACCTTTATGAAAAGTAAAACAAACAAATTCCAACGTTGGGCTACTGTCAGACGTGTTGAATCTCCTGGTGCTGAAATTAAAAAATGTCAGATTTTTATGCAATGTTCCCAAAACTGAAATCGGTCCCCAAATGCCAACAGCCTGGTAACACCCTGATAGGCCTACTGAAACACTAACATCAATCCACTGTCTATATTTTTTGTCGGCATGAATAATAATTAGGCTACTTAGATTCGTTTACCGCATTGTTTTGATTGGGTTGAAAATGTTTCATAATCCAAGGTAGGCTACCAGTGACAACGCCCCTGAGTCAGATCGTAGTGACTAGGGGCCACACCGCTAGGGTCTTGCAGTGTGATCAACTCTGCAAGACTCGTCCGGACTCAGGTAGGAGGAAACCCGCACCAACGGCACTGGCGTTCGGTACTACGTGCTGAAAACCGTGGTGGCAGCTAGACGATTGTTTCGATTTATTCGAAGGACTATCATGTACAGACGGCCTTTGTACCCCGTAATACATATACAGGCTAATCGAAAGGAAAATCGGATTGGACGAAGGCTACGTAGACAAGACAAGCCCGGAAATAGCATGCTTACTCTCAACCAGTCACGTACACTCCGTTTGCCCTGCATTGCTGGATACCGTCGGTAAGCGTTGTGATTCCTGTCGAACTTTCCGTGATATGTGGTTATTGCCTTAGCTTATTAAAACGGCAATTTCCAGGATTTCGTTTTTTAAGGCGTAGAGTGTTCACTGCAGATAACCGTTACAAAAATAGTCTGCATTAGCTGGTGTATTATTAAAATAACGTAATACGATTGCCTTGCTTACTATTTAACTTACTTATCGGCTTGATTTTAATGGTTAATTTTAATCAATGTAGATTTTTATAGATATGGGTTTAAATTCTTTAACTGGCGATGGGTGGCACTTGCACTATTTCACTTTTACAAAACCACTACATGAAAGCGCGTGTGTATGGCAACATAATACAAAAATAGGCTAAATGTAGGTTATATTTTTATTTTTATTTTGAAAGTGTAATCAAATACACTACTGTATGTAGTTTAAGCATACGGCATAACATCCGTCTTTTCTAGGTAACTTAGACTGCGAATGTTTATTAGCACGCAATGCGATAAAAATACTTTACTCAAACCAGTATCATGAATGAAAGACGGGGACTTAAATATGAAACTTCCCGACGGTACAGCAGAGTCCTTTTACCTCAGAGTAAGTGGTGGACTGCTCTCAGCCTGTCGCGTTGAGACTCCGCTAGAAAATGAAGCTAGGACGTGAGCTACGTGCGCATCAGGCAGCAGACGAGATGAAATGGAGAGCTTGGAACACATGGACCTTTTAAGTGAATGCTGCTCCCACGGACCCGTCAGTGTTTCAACCTCACACGAAAGAGTGACATTCGGCCAGCGGAGCGTCTTTGGAGCAGCTGAGATTCAACCTTACCAAGCGAACATGGGACTAAATGGTTACTGCACATCGCCGGTCGGGAGCCCTACGGCCGATGAATTATTAGTGGGTTTCGCCTCGCATGCAGCCTCCTCTGGGATCATAGCTTTGCATAAACAACCCAAATCAGGACTTCCACGCTGTAATGGCGGGGTGGTGTCTCCATCTGCTACTTTAGAGGGGAGCCACAGTGGCATTCTGCCTCAAATGCCAAATGGTTCCCCTCCACAAATGATGGGCTTAACGGAGGTACCCAACGCCTCAACACATGCCCTCACAGGGAGAGCGTGTCTGATGGAGAACGGGGAAAGGACAACTCATGAGAAATGTGCTTTGTTGATAAAGAGGGCTAATGGTGACCTGAGAGGCAGACAGGTGCCACAGCAGAAACGTAGAGGTGAGGGGAACAGGGACATGATTAAAAAGACTCAAAATGGTCTTGTGGATCCAGCCGACCCAGTTTACAGTTCTGCGGACTCCGTAACTCCAGATTTCAAACGGAGAAGGTTGTCAGAGGGAAATATCGTTCACAGATCTCCAGACCCAACCAGAATCGCCACCAGCTGCGGCAACAGTATCCGTGCCAACCAAATGAGCGAAAATAACAACATGCTGTGTGTCTCTCCCCTGCCTCCTCCGTCCACTGCTGCCCCCCACACTAAGCACCACCACAGACACAAGGTCGGACCCCTGGTGCCGCTGGCTGCCCTGGGGCAAGCCCCACCTGCCAAGGCAAACGGCATCCCAGCTCCTCTTCCTCCGGCAGGGGCCGAGTGCTCAGCGGAGCGCATAGCCCAGCAGTTCATCATCCCCTGTATGAAGCTGTATGGCATCTGTGTGAAGGACAACTTCCTGGGCCCTCGTCTAGGGGAGAAGGTCTTGCAGGAGGTGGAGCTGCTGAACCACAGTGGGAAGTTCCGGGGAGGCCAGCTGGTCAGCCAGAGGAGCATTCCCTCTCAGAGTATCCGGGGCGACCAGATCGCCTGGGTGGAAGGTCGCGAGCCGGGCTGTGAAAGCATCGCAGCGCTGATGGCTTACATCGACGAGGCCGTCATGTACAGTGCCGCCAACGGGCAACTGGGCGACTGCGTCATCAACGGACGCACCAAGGTGAGAGAGGGTGTGAGGGTGAGGGGCTAGAGACAGAGGGGTAGGATATCTGACATGTCCGCAGGGGGGGGTGAGCAAAGCCTCTAAAACAGAAGTGAACAGTGAGTTCTTTTGACTGCCTAGTTTTAGTCGCGCACACTCAAACATGAAAGGTAATCAGACTTTAAAATCCTTAATCGCTGCTGGGGGAAAAAGTTATGAAATAAAATAACTCAATTAACTAGATTAAATGAATAGAGCAGAATATTTTGTGTTCATCTCTCTACCCCCACCTCTCCAGAAGCATCACACCGACCCTTTGTGGGGGTCCTGACCCTCACCTCCTAACCTCTGACCTATGTAGATGAGGGCATTGTGGATCTAATGTTTTTGACCTGACTGGATTGAGGCCTTTCCTATAGGGTTTCCCTCTCATGCTGCTGGTAGTCAGAAGTGGGGCTGGGCAGGATCCTCTCTGTCATCAGTGACATTCTGGCTTTGAATGCATCTCTGTCCATCTCTCCTCCATCTTCCACCTGTAGACAAACAACCCATTCTTGGAGCTGGGTTGGTACTAGGGGGGACGCTATTCTGTATGTTGGATGTTTGGCTGCAGTTTTACTGTGGGGTGTATGATTGTTTAATAGCATAGGTGCGGTCTTTGGTTTTCGTTAGATAATTTCCCACAACAGAGAGTGCTTTGCATATTACTGGCTGTTTGTGAAGACAGACGGTAGTGTACAAACAGGACAGGCAAGGCAGAGAGGTGATCTTGCTAGCTGGTAAACTGATCCTACCTAGTGACGCATGTTTAAATGATGTGAGTCACGGGCAGTAAAGTACAGTTCTCTGTAAAGCAAGGTTCAATGTGTATTAGTAAAATGACCCATGTATATAATAGTATCAAAATATGGGCATTAGCAATTTTCTGCTGGGGGAATATATTTACATGTTTTCTTTCTGTATGGTGTGGCAAGACAAAATGTCTGATTTGCTGTAGGATGGAATACATGTCGGCTCCATTGTAGACATGCGTTAGTAGCCCAATGAGTCTAATATGTATCTGGGTTATTTACTGCGGGAAAAAGCTTGCTCGCCATATTTAACAGTTGTTTTTTTTTTTTTTTCTAAGCACCATTAAGTTCCATTGATTCTCAAAAGCACAGCTACTTCTAATGCATCTATGAAGCTGATCGAAGTGTATCTGTTTTCACAAGATTCCTCTGATGAATTTATCTAGTCTGTCTGTGAGACTTTGACCCGAGTCATTGTGGTAAGCTGAGATGCAGTAGAACTGTATCTCAGGATGGGAAAAGTGATCCTTAAATGCAGCACACAAACATACGATTATACACAAATATTTCATGCTGAATATCACCCTGTCGGCCCATATTAAAGTAAGGAAGTTATAGAGCTTCCAGTGTGTACCAGTTCAATGTCACTTTAATTAGCCTTTAACTAGCCTGATTGTGAGAGCATGTAGCTCGTGTTAGTGACATGATGCCAGTTTGGTCAAATTCCACTATTCTTGTTAATGCCTTCGGCATGATTCACTTGCTGTCCTCTTGGTACCTCGAAGTCCATAGTGTTTCAGTAAGTGTACACAATGTCCTAACTGGCTGTTCTGAGTGCTGAATACTGGCATTGGAGGGGATGGAGAGGGCAGAGGGTGATTGGCAAAGGAGTGATAAGAAAGGGAAAGTGGGTGGGGTAGGGGTGTTGTGGAGTAGATCTTGGGTCTTGCATCTGCGTCTTTTCTATTCCTTTCAACTGTTCAGAATCATGTACTCTCAACCCCTCTTCTCCATTCTTCCCATCAGTTCCTTTTTAGTTGAATTCCTTCCTGATTTTTATGTAATTATGACCATTTTGTTTTCCTCCCCTTCTGGGGGGGGGGGGGGGGGGGGGGGGGGGGGGGGGGGGGGGGGGGGGGGGGGGGGGGGGGGGGGGGGGGGGGG
>JAOEHI010000005.1:2835325-2851920 GCA_025447815.1 Percopsis transmontana
TGGTGGTTAACCAGTTCAACTGTTGACAAATGTACTAATTGTAAGTTGCTTTGGATAAAAGCGTCTGCTAAATGCTAAATGTGAATGAGGCAGTTAGTAGTAATTAGCGCAACTAACCATCTGGGTAAGAGGAAACTAATTAGTGATATCAGCTGAATCATGCACTGATTTAGTGCATGTGCTGATTAAAAAATATATTTTCATGTCAATTTCCTCTAATTCTTGCAACATCTAATTCTTGTAAACATAGTATGCGGCAATAAGAAACAGGTGAAATGTAATAGGTAAAAAGTCTGAAATAGCTCAGAGAAAGCTTAAAAGCACAAGAAAGAATTATGACATTGTGGTTTGTGCACAGCCGGCACTAAACATCTGCTTGTCTCATAATATGCAGTATGTGGCTTCACAGATATAATGGGTGTATGGTCGGGTGGAGCTGGAATCAATAAAGGCATTACAGCAACAGAATAATTTTTGTATACAAAACTGTACAATACTGCCATCTTGTGTCCTTTTTTTTTTACAATTGACTTCATGCTGCAGTCTAGCCATTGCTGCTTATAAATAGGTTTCTTACGATTTAGGTTATGTTGAGACAGAGTTAAGATACTGTAATTTTGTTTAATTAATCTCTTATCTGTTAAGTACATATGTAAAGAAGCAAAAATGTTCAAGCCTGTGTTTTTTATTTATTTAATGCTTATGCTGCAAAACATAAATGTAAAATGGCACATAGATTATATGCATGTAAAATTATCCTGTGCAACTGATTACTATACATATTATTTAACCAATCATCCTTATTCATCATGATGAAGACTCTCATCATCATGATGAATGTAATGTTCAAGACACCGTAAATCAAACAAGAATAGAAATTAGTCTTTGGTGTGAAAGGACACATTTAGCCTAAGAGAACAGTCTTCAAACTTTCTAAAGCTTCCTCCTTGGTGATATTCTGCCACTCCTCTGGCAAATGGGCTGGCTCTCGCTGATATTCCTCTGCAAACCTCCCATTGAACCTCGCCAGCACATACCTGTGAAATAAATGAAGAATATAAATGTGGTAGATAACTGGTGTATCTGTGAACAGTGAATAATAAATGAGTAATATAAGCACTTACAAAAAATGTATAAAGTGTTAACGAAATATGTCTTACTACACACACAAAATGCAGACAAAATTACCTCCAGTAAGCAATGGGTGTGTTGGCATTTGGTTCTTTAGGAGAGATGCTCCAGTCTGGGTAGACAGAGCGGTAGTCCTTGTAGGCCAGAGCCTTCCTCTCTGTGTCCTTGTTGAGGAATGTGTTGTCCTGGACAATGTCTGAGGGGCAGCTGGTGTGGGACAGGGAACAGGGGTCGTCACAGGTGTAGGACAGCATGCCTTTGGGCCGGTGGAGCACGACATTGTGCATCTCATGTTCCATCTCACCGATCTCACAGGGGGCTCTGCAGAAAGGACATTGCATCCCACAGCCTCTCACTCTTTTGAAGAGGCAATCATGAGTTTTAATGGGAAGTGCATTGAGAAGTTGCAGGACATCCACATTCTGGGAGAACTCCTGGGCTAGAGCAAGCCGTAGTTCACCCAGGGCCTCCAATAGGCAGCTGACAAAGCGGTTCCACTGTGTAGTGATGCTGAACAGGGGTCCCTCCAAAGAGGTCTTGTCAACATCTACATCTTCATCTTTCTCCAAAATGAAGCACATTCTTTTCAGCAAAAACTTGGTGTCACACAGCACTCCGCTTACGCCCTCTGCGGTCTGGCTCACGGTGGCAGCCATCTTCCCCACAATCTCCCCTAGCCGTTGCTGCCTCCCGACAATCAAGAACTTTGACTCAGACAGGTGAGCCTCCACCCTCTTATGGATCCTCCGCAGGCTAAACCTCTCATAGGAAAGCAAGTACTCCAGGAAGCTCTCAAAGCTGTCTTCTTCCAAGAGCTCCTTTAACAGGCTGCAGTTGAACGCCAAGGGGGATTGGTAATGCCTGCCATTGTTTGTCACCATCTCTGCCACGATCTGCTTCCCCAGTGGCCTGTAGATGTAGTCCAGGGCTGTGGGTTTAAGAACCATATTAGTAAACGCACGAGCCACCCTCTTGCACTGGTCCCTCTTTCGAAATTGGTATATGAACTCTCCGAGGTACCTGTTTTTGGATCCATTGATAAATGTCAAAAGGTCTCTGTCCTTTGTATAGCGGTCATGTGCTTTTTGGAAGTCTTTGCATGCAAAGCCACAGAGATAAACTTTAAGATCTACTTCAAAAGCTGACCTGATTTCCATAGGTTTTGCCCTTAAAGACCTCTCAACATTTTCTAGCAGTTCCATTATATAGCTGTCAGAAAAGTCTGCAAATTTAGATTTAGCTGCTACAAACTGATTGTACTCCTCAATGATGTTGCATGTCAGACGGTGAGCCTCTAACCTCTGTAGTCTGTTGTTGTCTTTAAACATGTGCTTTAATCTACTGCGGTATCCAAAATGCTCATCTGTAACTAGAAAGCCAGAGGTTTCCTTTTCTTTTTGTTTCATGTCTTCAAGCTTGTTGAAGTGTTTCTGTAGTCCTCGGTGGAGGAGGTTCTTCTTCAGAATTGCTGTTATTGTCGCAGTAATATTGGTCTCCGAAGGTCTAAAGGTAAATTTGGATAATGCACTATTCCACACATTTTCAAACTCTTCTTCCAGCTGTAGGTCTTCATGAACAACGTTGGTTAATTTGTTGTTTTCCACCAGTGTCAATAGCTTGGACTCCTGCTCCTTTTCCAATAAGTTCTTGAAATTTCTAAACTGTGTGGAAGAATAATGTTTCTCTTTCGCAGACTCTAGACTTTCCATCATCTGTCCAGTTAACTGTTCCTGAAAGTCATTCATACTCTTCATTACGTGTGGAGTGTATGTTTTTATGTAGGTTTTGTGTAGGTCATCCTTTATCATATAGTTCTCTAGCTTTGACCTGATTTTATCCACCTCTTTTTTGACCTCCTCTCTGGCTTCATCCCTCAATACAATAAGAACATTACCTTCGGTCTCTGTCTCTAAAGTTTCAATCTTACTGGACATTATTCTCTCTGTTGGACCGATAACCCAGCTTTCCATGTGGTCGAGTACGATCTTTTGCCACTGAGAAAGCTCTGTGCATAACATCGTGAATGCAACTGCTATTTCAGTATTTTCAAGACCAATAGAAAATGATTCAGCTTTCAGTGCTTCCCAAACGGCACACAAGCGGCCCATGAATTCAGGCAGCCCTGAGGCTTGAGACTTTCTTGAACACTTTTTCAATGCCTCAAATAGGTTTTGCTTCAGCAGTAGCACAACTTTACTGTACTGTTTGTCAACTGGTTCAGTGAGGGCGATGTTTTGCCAAGGCCCTATGACACAGGGGATACTGCTTTTATTTTTAGTAATTGACCTCTCTGTTCTATTAGCTTCTATCTCATCTGTCTCTGTTTGAAGAATTTCAGCAATACGTCCAATTTGTAAAGCTTGTAACTTGCTATTTAATTCTTCATTCTGTATTTGGAGTTGGTTTATAGGTGTATAGCCACACACCTCGTTACGCAGCAGAGCATTAACTATTACACAGAGGTTGGATTCAAATTCATCATTCCGCTGTGCAGCAATGTTGTGCATTAAAACATCACTCAGTCCTGTTGCTAAAGTGGCCATCTCATTGTCATGAACCTGAGTGTCCCCTTCTTTGTCCTGTCCTGGTGAACAAAGACCTTCAACATCAATCATAATCAGGAAGTCACACTCCAAGTCCCCCCTAAGGTCATCTGAGAGGGGTAGAGCTAGCATGTAAACCCCTCTGGTGGACCTATGTGCACCACTGGGGAAATTCACTCCAAATAATGCAGAGAGCACCTCAGAATTATTGGCATGATGCACACCAAGATTTGTCAAAACACGCAACCTGACCCCCTCTCGAGGGAGGCGGCGTTTTAACTCAGTGAAGACACAGCAGAGCCAGCTGCTGGGGATGTTAGAGGCATCTCCATCCATTAGCTCAAGTGGAATTCCATAGAGCAATAAGTCTGCGGCTAAACTGGGAAGGCGTTGGACATTGTGGATTCCACTGCTGGGACTGGTGTGTGTCAGCTCAAAGATTATCCCCATCTCACGCAAAAAGTGCTCAATGCCAAGAAATTAGCAGTCAGACACACAAGGCTGTTTTGAGGCTTCCTGACCTCCAGTAGAGGAATCCAAGTTTTTATATGATTTTTCACCACTGTTTAAATTTGATTGCTCTGGTTTTAAAATGCTTTTCTCAAGTTGTTTACCCTGTCTGACTAAGTCAAAGATTTCTGGCTGACATTCAGGGCCCTTCTGGTTTTCATGTGAATTCTCATGGAAGCTCGATTTTACTGCACTTTCCTCAAGTATATGCTTCTGGGACACATGTTCCTCTTCCACCTTCTGTTGCTGTGTCTCTGAATATTTGAGTCCAGTATTTGCTGTTTGGTATATGCTTAGTTCTTCAGACAGATTTGCATCATATTTTGCTTCCTCAACTGTTGAAACAGTGCAGAAACTGTCATCATCATCAACACCATCATCATTGGTTTCCTTTTTATGCTCATTTGTTTTCTTTTTGGCCACTTCTTTTCTTAGCTCATGTTGATATTTGTATCGCTGTGTAATTTGCTTAGCTCTAAGCTTTAGCTTCATCCAGCTAAGAAAGTATGTTCTCTCAATTGTGTCTGTTGTGAAGAGACTATCTATAAAAACCTTCATGGCTGGGGTCATTCTGTAACTGCTGAGTTGGAGGAGGATATCTTTCTTTTCTTTTTCTAGCAGTGTGTTGACCTCACCTCCAGCTTCACCTCCTTTCTTCTGTTTGCTTTCAGCTTTGTCCAGCTCTGTCAACTTGCTCCACAGAGCCCCCTGCAAAGGCAGCTGTTTCTCCCTGAATTGTACAGATCCCTCCTCTAAACCTGTCAACACTTCCTCAACCTCAGCCATTGCTTTCTTACACAATGGCCCTTCATCCACACTCAGGCCTAGCTCTTCTGCTGTTTTTGCTGCTGCCTCAAGAGTAACAAGTTTGAGATTATCTAGTAGCAGAATATTAATGGCCTCACGTAGCTTCTCAGCTAGCTTTTCCTCACTGAGACCACCCACAGTCAGGACTGAACCCTCAATCAGGCCCAATTCCTTTTCTAGATTCTGTTCAACAAACCCTACAACTCTTTTCTTATCACCCTCCTCTATGGGCTGTGAGAGGTTAATAATTAAAAGCTGGCTGCCCATGCTTTTGCAGGAAGCTAGAAGACTTTTTTCTTTCTGACTAAGATGTTCACAGAACACTATCACAGCTGATGAAGCGCGACAAAGAAGACTGAGGATTTCCGCATGTGCTGCTGCATCCCCCCGAAGATTTGACATCACCAGAGGCAGAGGAAATAAATCTCTGTCCAGATCTCCACTAGGAAGATACCATCCCAGCTCAACAAGACCATTGCTGAGTTTCCGGTGCAGCTGCCCCCCATCAACTCTGCGGTGCAGGAAGGCTTCACTGGTGGCTTTGGGACCACCCATGACAAGACTCAGTACCCGTGACTTGGAGACACCACAATGACCAAGCTTCACACAGGAGACCATTGGCATCTCTGTACTGGCCAAATCCCCTTCTAGGGCCCTTTTAGTTATGGCAAGGCAATGAGGCCACCACTGGCTCACAACACCTCTCAAGGGCCAGAGCAGGAAGGTGCTAGGCTGTTGTGGATATATGCCTGGAAGTACCAGAGGCACAGCAAATTGGCACTGCACCATGCGCATTGTAATCTCCTGCTGAAGGAAGCTATTGGCAGACATATAGACAGCTGTGATCAGATCAAGGGGGTTGACAGCAGACTGGGACTCCTCTGTTAGGCCGTTGTCGATTTTGTCCTTTGTTGGTGTGCCAGCCAGACCATTAGATGAAGGTACACAGCATGAATGCCGGGCGTCAGGACTGAGCAGCCAGAGGCGCTGGAGGAATGCATGAGGAAGGTCCTTAGGCAATAGAGGGGCTTTGTTTTCCAGTCTCCAAGTGCTAATATCGAGCATTGAAATAGAGTCTAGTGGTGTGACCAAGAAGGCCTCCAGGCCCAACTTAGACAGCACCTCAGCCTGGGCACTGTCCAGGGCCGGCTCTGTACCAAAGAGCACATCACTGATTTAGTTTGTGACATCAACGTTACTTAAAAGTAAAATGTGTAAACATGTCTATACTTCAGAAACTTGACCAGGTTAAAAATGTGCAAAAAGTGATCTACAAAAAGACAAATTGTTGACAGTTTGAGGGCAGAATTTCAAATGATAACTTCAGTTAACTACAAGGTAAAAAACCTAGTAGTTACCTAGATCTCCAGTTACAAGTTATCATTAGTTATTGTTACAGTGATGATCCACACACCGTAATAAAAACAACATATTTGTCATTATTTTATTATATTATAACAAAACACACTTACTTTTCTTTTTGCTACTGAATCTTTTGTGAACCTTGACAGACATGGTGAGGCATTTATGTCTCTTCTCTTTACGTGTATTTTTTCCTTCTCCTGCTAATCACACCCTTTAGTTTGGCTTGTGTTCTTTATATCTGGAATGGAAATTAATGAGATTAATTTGATTTTCAAAAGTCTTTTGCTAATTATTTAAAATATATAAAGTTAAAGACAGAGGGAAATGCAATTTACATTTTAAATTTTTCCTAGTCAAATCATAAACCAATTAAACAGTATGTCAAAAAATAAAAATAAACTTTTTAATTCAAAAATGAATTCAACACGTGCATATACTGTATTTTGTTTTCTGATTAAAAAAGTTAAAGACAGTTAGTAGTTAAATTATTCACAAAATAGGCCAACATAACATACACAAAAGAGTGTGTGATTTTGGATAGGTAGTGTATGTGCTTAGTGCACCTTCGCTTAAGGCCCGAAAACTACCACACAAAGCCTGCGTTTGCACTAAGACGTTGTCTGACCAGGAAGAGACGATAGCACAATATTCGGTTTAATTTGACACCAAACTAGCACTGCGCCATGCCCTCTACTGCGCCCCCATGGTCATTTTGGCGATGTCAAGCGATGGTCATGGCACGCTGGGAAATCAGCAAATGCGCCCAGGCGAGAGAAAAAACACTTGCGCCGTTTGGAAACTAGAGCCCTTAAACTCTCCCACCCCCCTTTTGCCCCTTTTTAACATGAGCTTAACTGTTAAACTCAACTGATTAATACAGAACAGTATTAATTTATAAGGTATAAAGGTTCTTACCCACCTTGTGAAACAACTTGCTGTGTTACCATTTAAAAAATGACTGTCTCACCACAGGTGACTTCTTATACCCGTGCCTTCAGCGATAAGGCACATTCCTGCAGACCTATCTAACTGCCAAGGAAACATCAGCCGTATGCACCCAGTCTAACAGATTCCCATTGCAGATCGAGGTGATAACAGCAACCAATGCACAATACAATGCACAACCCAGAGGCATTTGTGTGTGTATTATGATTGCACGGCTGAAGTGTCAGAGGTGAGGGGATAATGACGCACAGAAAAGTCGTTTGTCACCTCTGAGATAATTATCTATCTGACAAAAAAAACAACAAACAAACACATAGAGCCAAAGACGTGTGCTGTAGCTTTATTATTCCTGCCTGTCTGTCTATCGCTGCCTTTAATGTTTTCTACCTACAACTTGAGTGACATAACACCAGGCCATCCTATCCAATGCGGCTGTTTGAGCACTGGAATGGCACTGAAATGAGGCCAAGCTCATTTCAGTGCCATGAACACCTCTTTATGTAGGCCAACATGTAAATTATTATTATGTTATTAATGAAATAGTTTCTCATACAATTGTCTTATTCCTTAGAAAATCATTATCTAATGTCTTAATAACTCAGATCATGAATTCATATACCAACCTTGCATGAGGATGTAACAGTCTGAACAAGGTAAATCAGAAAGGTGAGGTGTACTCATTATGTTGCCCAGGCCTGTATTTCCCTGACTTAAATATGATCTGATCTTATCTAATGACTCGGTTAAAGCACAGCCGAGGGATACGTGTACAGAGGAAAGATTACAGCTTTATTTCTGAGCCGCAAAGCTCTTTAGCAGTCTTACAGCACAGGGCTTTTTGTGTCATAGAGTGTGCTACTAAAGTGTGTGTGTGTGTGTGTGTGTGTGTGTGTGTGTGTTGTACGACTTGTATGACTAAGAAGAATGGGCATACTCCACGTTGCGTGAGTCTTGGATTCTAAGTGTGCTTTACCCGAGGCTTCCAGTGCTCACAGCATCCCTGGTCGTTGATTGTTGAGGACTTTTTCTAATAGAGGGACTGAGGAACCGCAGAGGACAACAGCAACGCTCTTCAGCACTAAAGGAGACACTAAAGAAGCTGTCAAGATGTTGGTCACCATGATGACAGCCATTTATATCATGGTCAGAGCCGTTGAGTCGGTAAGAAAACTGTCATCTACTGTATGGAAACATAAGGATTTATGTGTAATACTGTGTTTATTTGGAATATCTGCTACATAGGAGGTACAATGTAAGGATAACAATATTAACAGTATTTTAGTACTAGGGTGATGTAATAATATGACATTCCTCCTCCTGCTTGAGCATACAGTGTAAACAAAACAAAAACATAGTGATGATAAGCTAAATATAAATATAAAAACTAATAATAATATAATAATTATTCCTACTAGACAGAAAAAAAATACAGTTTGGGATTTTAATTGGATGCATTTCCCTACCGGATCTATTAAGTACACACACACACACACACACACACACTAACGTTTTGGTCTTTATAGATAGGTATGCGATTTGCGCGACAGCGGGAACCTTTGCCCTACCTGGTCTCTCAGCCTCTGCCCTGGCAGGTGCATTCTGTCTCTCACAGCCGCAGGGCCAGTCGGATAGATGAGGTGAGACACACACACAGACATACTGTACACACACACACACAGCTGTGATGTCAAAAAGAAACGCACACAAGAAGAGACAGAAATAGAGACACATGCACACACACACACACACACAAAAGAGAAAAGCATTTACTGTAGTAGTAATAATGACAAACCCACATAGAGTGTGAAGATAAGCAACCATGAGGTGGGCAGGGAGGTTAGACAGATGACCACGCATACAGCAGGTAAAAGACACATCTCCTGGATCGAGGGAGAGAATGACAGGCTGTCATTTGGTGTGTAGGAGTCACCAAAGGACCCAGCCAGACTGACATGTAAGCAGGCCTAACTGATGCAGCTCTGAGCCCCTGGCTCTGTTCGACCTATTGTTGTAATCCCTGTTAAGGGGGATTTGTGTCTGAGGTCATTGCTCTTACTGTGGTTGGCAGGCTCCTTCACACAGAGACAGTTCCGCACAATGGTATAAGCTTGGGCGTAGGTTTTCATTTCAAATATTGGGGGGGATAAATTAAGCGGGGGGTCCTACCCCAGGAAATTTTGTGCGTCTAACACATAATTTCCTGCATTCTGGTGCATTTTTATGCAATTTGTGCATTTTCTGGATCAATTTATGGTGGAAATTTCTTTATTTAGGTAAAGGAAAACACAAAATTTAGGCACCAGGTGCCAATTCAAAATATAATGGTATATAATGCAGTAAGGCTCTCAGGCCTGCTGTACTTTTAACGTCTGGGGTCATTGCCTGGAACGATGCCTCGCCCCTCCCGATGGGTCTCGCCGGCATGTGGCTCATCCAGGCTTCTACACACACCAGCTCCACACGGGCGCTCCATCTACAATCACAATCACGCACACCTGTGTATTGTCTGTTGGGGGGTATATAGTGTATGTTGGGCTTATTTCTTACGTTTCTGACGTTTCTTTTTGTTTTTTGTTTGTCTGACAGTATTGCTTTCAAATATTCTCCTGTAGATCAACTTTTCTCATTTAATATTATCCCTGCTGAGTCAACACACATATAGGCATGATTTACTTTTCTGTCCTCTTTTGTGTCTTTTTTTTGGGGAAGTAACCTCTTTAAATTTGCATGTGGCCCCTATTCACATCAGTGATAGGCCTACATTAATTCATTTGAATTAATTTATAAACCCCTGGACTTTAAAACTGACGTGGTGTGCAAGATTTCTGCTCATGTTCAAAACAAAACACATATCTCTGTTATTGACGCTGACATAAAACAAGAATACAACACATTTTGTCCATAACCGGTTATAACATTGATCTAATCTATTAGAGAATGAGACCTTGTTAAATCCTCTAAATAATTCTGGAAATCAAAAACCATAGGACATAGCACACACACAAAAGCCCTGGTGTATGTGAACAGTGAATTTGTTATTATTTATGTGGATAGTCAAGAAGAACTATTACAATTTGTGCACCTTGCTAGATAGTCTATATTTGTGGCTCTATAGTGTAAGTATGTATTGTAAGTAACTATTCTACTATAGTCCACGTATTCTTTTCTTTTTCTTTTGGGCAATTAGTATGGTCACTTTGAAGGTCAAGAATGAGACACGGTGGCTGCGTACGTGACAGCCTAGCTGTACCTAGCTGTCCATATGTGTGATTTAGGATGTGTAATCTGTAGGCATGCTAAGAATGTTTCAGTTGTGTTCTCAAGAACATTCCAGTAGTGATGCTTATCTACATGAACTGCATGTCCATAGCTGGAATAACAATGAAGCTGCTATAATTCATGTAAGGGTGTCTCATTATGGCTACTATGTCCTTTCACAGTTTGATGGCTTCAGAAGAAACAGCATAGGTGTCTATAGAAAGAGTAAGTATGGAAAGCTATTTTTTTGGTGATTCACAATGCAAATGTGTTAGGGATTTAAAGATATTTGATATTTCTTCATATTCAGTGTAAAATATAGAAATAAAAATGAGATTGTAGCCTTTAACTAGTTACATTTTGTTTGACTTGAAGATTAAAATGGCTGCCTAATCTAACTGAAACCAATGTAATACTAGAGAGGCCACAAACTGAATATAACGTTAACGACCATAGCATAGTTTTTTTCATGTGGACATATATACAGTAGGTCATAGAAATAAAGTATGGTTTAAACCATTGTGGTTGTCATATTGGCCAAATTCAAATTTCAAATCACTGGTCGTCGATTGGTTTGTCATTTCTAGTGTTAAATGAGAAAAAACTAGCCTGCTTTAAACCAAGGCTAACGTGTATTTCATGTGTTTGAACTGAATCGTTGCCACAGACCATGCCTCCATGGCTATTGCCTCTGCCACTCTGGCTATCCCCTGTTTCCTGTCGTGCTCACACTCCAGTAGCACTGCCACCAATGGCACTTCACCTGTACCACCGCTCAGCCCTGTAGAGGTCGATAAAGCTGCCGTCACCATCCAGAACCACTTCCGGAAGTTCCAGCAGAAGAAACAAAAGAATGGAAAGTAGATGAGACCGAGAGAAGAGAAGAGAAACGGGAAGAACAGGAAGAAGGGGGGAAAACTTTTCAGAGAGCCGAACAGGCACAGGCGACCAGAAATACAAATAATACTCAACACAGTTACTATAGATGTTTGAAATATATGTATATTGTGTATATTTAAAAACTAAATTAAAGATGAATTGCACAACAACTCTGCATGACACATTTTTGCTGTTCTGCTATGAGGAAGAGGGTTTGAGGGTGCGTGTCGTAGGCCTATGTATTTTTTGTTGTATGTATTTCTATATTGCAAACTAAAATAATTTGTTTATGTAATGTCAATTAATGTCATGTAATTATTTAAAAAAAAAACATGAATGTATACTTTTTCTGTGAACCTGAATGGAATGTGTGTATAATGGTCAGAAATCTCATCTGGTACACTGTGAGAAGATATTCATACACATTTTATGTAAGAGTTAAGAGTTAAGTCATAGAGGATATTGTCTGAAATCACACAAATATGTAGATTTTTGCCAGCGAGTCCAAACAGACAGATGACAAAAAGGGCAACATGGATGGCTAACTTATATACAGTATATTGTATTGGATTTTTACATATTGTTTCTTCTATGCAGGCTTGAGGTTTTTATCAGTGAATTTGATTGTGCACAATGATCTGTTTATTTCTTTCTTGTCATTTCTGTTCATAATATTTCCTGAACTACTTTCTATAAAAAAAAGGTACACTCCACCTCCATTGATTTGGCATGCCGCTGAAGCCCAACATGTCTACCTCAGCTCACTGTTTATGTTTCTGAAATATGGATTCGGGAAGGGGACATGCGTACTCAGAGTTTGAAACCAAACACCATTTGGTAGACGGAACAACCACATCCTCCTCATCCTCCCCAGGGGTCAAAGCCACAGAAAATACAGCAGGGTCAACACTTTCCGCATTGGACAACGCTAATACAGGGACAGACTTAACCAGATTAACACTTGAAATTTCCACTGAGGGTATAACACTAGTAGCATCTGCCGGACTAGATGTCACACTGTCTGTGCCAGGTCTAGGGTCATGCACATGGTACAGGAATCTTTAGGGTTTAGTCCCTCTGACCTGGTTTTTGCTCATACTGTGCGTGGTCCATTGAAGCTGTTAAAAGAGAAATGGCTGAGTGAGGCTGAGACCCACAATTTGTTGGACTATGTGAGTGGTTTCGGTTTAAACTGCACCGGGATTGTGAGTTAGCAAAAGATAACCTACGTGCTGCTCAAAGTAAAATGAAAGGCTGGTATGATAGGAGAGCTGAGAGCAGAGTTTTCGCCCCAGGTGATAAAGTATTGGTGTTATTACCAATCCCTGGTTCCAGTCTGCAAGCTCGCTTTAGTGGCCCCTATTTTGTCCAGAAGAAAGTGACCGTGATGACCTCATTGCTACTCCAGACCGGAGTCGTAGAAATAGGTTGTGTCACATTAACATGTTGAAACCGTACCATTAAGTCTGTCCCTGTATTAGCGTTGTCCAATGCGGAAAGTGTTGACCCTGCTGTATTTTCTGTGGCTTTGACCCCTGGGGAGGATGAGGAGGATGTGGTTGTTCCGTCTACAGCAGTGGTACAAGGCAGGTTACAGAACTCATAAATGTTAAAGAAGCTTGATTTTCACCTAGCTCACTTGCCTGACACTCAGCGTGCTGACATTGTGGACCTGATTTTGTCTTGTAGGTCATTGTTTTCGGACGTACCGTCATGCACAGCTATCTTGCAACATGACATGATGTAGGTGATTCAGCACCGATTAAGCAACATGCATATCGTGTTAACCCTGATAAGCGTAGACGTTTTAAGAGAGAGGTTGGGTATATGCTTGATCGTGGTCTTGCTGAGCCCAGTTTCAGCTCGTGGAGTTCTCCCTGCTTGTTAGTTGACAAACCTGATAAATCTGACCGTTTTTGCACAGATTTCCGAAAAGTGAATGCCGTGACAAAACCTGATTGCTATCCCCTGCCTAGGATGGAGGATTGTGTTGATCGTATTGGCGGTGCTTCTTATGTAACTAAGCTTGATCTACTAAAAGGGTACTGGCAAGTTCCACTAACTGACCAGCTAAAGAGATTTCTGCTTTTGTAACACCAGATGATTTTTTGCAGTATACAGTGATGGCTTTCGGGATGCGTAATGCGCCCACGACCTTCCAGAGCCTGGTTAATACTGTATTGTCTGGTCTCTCTGGCTGTGAAGCTTATTTGGATGACTTGATAATATACTGAAATTCTTGGCCATATTTATCAACTAGAGGAAGTGTTTGAGCGGCTAAACCAAGCAAACTTGACACTTAACCTGGCAAAGTGTCAAGTGTAATTAAGACAGTCCAAGGCTGTGAAAGAATTGAATTACACTCACAGTTCATAAAAAGATAGCTTTATTGCACAAGGTGTTGGAGTACTCTTTTTCAGTTTTTGTTTGTTTTCATAGAAAAGAAAATGTAGAGTTAAACACAAGCAATTGCAAACTGAAGCAACGTTTCCCATAAAAGTTTAAGGAACATTGTCTGTATTTTTTAATGAACCCCTTGTCAAATTGTTCAATTCTTAATTTCCCTTTTTCTTTTATAACCAGCAAAATATTCAGAGCATGCAATGCTGCTTGTCCTAAAAAAAAATTGAATAAAAAAACCTCTAAATTAAAAAAGAGAAAGAATTCAACCAAACCACCTGTAAAAGAAGAAACTTATATTGTCCAAACTTTATGGTCCACTCTGGCATGTTTCAACTGTTCCATAAATCAAGATATAAAGCAGTGTCAGTATAATTCTATAGTTTTTTTTATTCTTTTAATCCTCTTCTGTTTCATTACAATAACTTTAATTCAAAGTTTACATTGTGCCCTGGTTTCTTCTGAAGATGTCGAAAATAGTACTCATTTATACAAAACACTCTCCTATGTACACACATTTTCTATTGTGGGGTAGAAATTATGCTGCGTAGGGGGAAAGGGTACAGTGAGGGGGGCGGTCAAATTAGTTAAATAAACATGGCAACGATTAGGTCAAAAGCACGTGTTACTGGACATCCAGAAAGGGATTCTGAGTCAGTGTGATTGTGTCTTCACCTATTTAAGGTAGACAATAGAATTAATAATGAGCAAACTGACCCAAAATAATTGTTTTACTACACTAAATGTAAGCAGGTGTTTGCTTTAAGATGCTATTCAGTACTCAAACTGGTGTAAGAGAGTCCCAGTTCCTGCTTACTTAAACCTCCACTAAGCATTTTTATTCACCATCAGGGGGGAGCTAGTACCCCAGCAGATTTCAAAACAAACTATGCATGGATGGATGCTATGCCACTTCCCACCATGCACTCCCTATACACTGCTGATACATACAGTATATATCTATCTGATGGATATACAATTATCGGCCTCCTTCTTCGCTCCGGTAGCCTCTATGTTTCAGCAAACAGTGAGGAGGGCTGCAACCCGGTGGCAATGCGGGCATGTCAAAATGTGATGTTCATAAAATTTGGGCCGAATTCATAGCAAGAGAAGAGAAAACACCAGCCCTCAATGATACCTTCTGATATCAGGTTGAACTAAGAGGAACATAAACAGAAATATTCTGCTTAATGGAGCTTTAAACAAGCCCCTGTTCCCTTGTTGTAACACTAGTGCGTTTCTGAAAAGAATTTGCATAACCCATAATACAAAAGCCAAAATTTAAAGGCATTGTAATAATAATAATAACAATAACAGAAAGAGCAAAACAAATTTTCTGCAAATACTCTGTTCAATTTGGAACAGGCAGGGAGTATTAATGCAGCCATTTATGAACAGTTCTTAACTGGACAGTACCTGCGTTAGTCTGCTGTCACAGCATTTAGGAAGGACCGCTAGATGCTCCGACACAGATACAAAACAGAAATTCTGTCAGTCTGTCTTCATTAAATATAGTCAGGTAATGGCATTGAGTTTGTGAACACACCTTTGGAAGGTACAATACAACACTTTACACTAGGCTTACTTACTGTATAGACTGTCTTTGTTTTTCTCTTTTCTTTTTCAACATCACACGTGCTGCACTGAGCCATAGACCACAGTTAACCAACGACACAATCTCATACTATAACTTGACTTTACTGTGCTTGTCAGTTCTGCTAGCTACTGTTATGGGCAATGCAACTGACATTTGGAGTTATACAAGGGGTCCTTGTATCGTTCCTCATAAACTCACAACTAACTTTCTTTCACACCACATTTCCCTCTGAGATCTCTCGATTCCAGATGTGCTACCCGTTTACGTCATGAGCTTCCCCTTTTTATTTCCACCTTTGCTTCTTGCCTTTTTTCCACTCTGAGCGATTGTCTTGTGATCTTTTATATATATATTCAATTAGAACGGCTTTATATTTCTCTGCTTTTTCAATATTCATATATTTGCTATATATTTTAATAGAAATATATATGTACATACTTTTGAAAACAAACATATATCATATCTTTTTAATTTTTTTCTATTGCGAGAGCCCTGATGTTACGTTTTACCATGGCAAAACATTTGGAGCAACTCTTTTTTGGAACGTTCCTTATTATGGGACAATGCTTTGGGAGGAGAATGAAAACAAAATAATCAAACTTAAGAATTAACAGATAGAGTATCATGCGCAAAGCTAAAAATAATTTCAGTGAGGTGGAGGAACTTGAAAACACATCATTCATTTTTGAGACCTCCTGTGTCCGAAACAAATACAGTATTTCTCTCTCTAAGATCTAGCCCCTCTCCATATCCATTATACAACCGCAATCATCAACAATTGTGAAACCTCACCTCAGTCTCTTTATACAAATAATATTTCCCTTTGTAAATACTTCTATGAACTTGCTCTAAGTTTTGTCTTGTCATTCACCGTGTCAATAGACATCAAGTACAGTAGCATTTTCACCTGTGTGCATGGTAGAGCTTGTCTGTCTTGTCAGTCTGTCTTGCTGCCTAGCAGAGTGTGCTAGCAGTAGGTCACAGTGAGACTCTATTGGTAGAATGGACTTGTGGGATTGTCAAGGTGGAGGGTGGGGGGTTAAAAATTTTACTGAAGAGTGGCACCAGAATGAGAAAGGATGTAGGGACACAGAGAGAGAGAGAGAGAGAGAGAGAGAGAGAGAGAGAGAGAGAGAGAGAGAGAGAGAGAGAGAGAGAGA
>JAOEHI010000005.1:2854322-2866162 GCA_025447815.1 Percopsis transmontana
ACACACACACACACACACACACACACACACACACACACACACACACACACACACACACACACACACACACACCAGTTACTGGGACGATTATGAGGATTGGTGAAGAGGATTGAGAATTATTCTACTGCCATTTTTGTTTCAGGATGACTTTGACAGAGAATCTGGAGTGGAGTCTTACCTGATCAACATCTCAGCCAGGCTTTTAGCATCTAATGGAGGCATTGGACATAGAAAATGGGTTTAGCTCAGCATATACATAACATGTTATACTGTATTTTGTGTTTGTTTCACTGTATACTTGTAAATCATGAGTTTCATTACTTTATTGAAGAATTCTCTCTGGAGACAGTGGGACCTGCCGCGATTTCTTAACCTAAAGTTTTATTTTCCCAGTTTTACATTTTTCTCACCTCTCAGTCTCTTTAGCCTCTTCTCTTTGCGTTTCTTGCGGATGATAAAAAGGAGCGCAACGCCCAGAGTCACCAAGATCACAGGACAGCCAATAGAAAAAAGTTTCTTCACGTCGTCATTTTTCTCTAAGGGGGATTTGATTGGTGGAATAGTACCTGTGCACAATCGGCAGGGAAAGAATCAAATCCCGACCTGCTTTACAGAAACGCATTTAGGACTTCATCTTCTTAAGTATCAAATACTATCATTTACGACAATTTACTTACTGCCATCATAGTCCAGTGTGGCAAACTGGGAGCTTTGGTTGCCACAGCCAGCGCTGTTACAGGCCTTCATTTTCAGTTCATACCAGGTTGCTTCACGCAGGTCTGCCAGAAACACATCTGTAGTGGCATTGGTTCGAACATTCTGCCACGCCCAGGTCCCTAGAAAGAGCGCACGTACCAGAGTAGCATGGCATTGAGACACATGCTTTGTTGAGACACATGGAGGAAAGTGTACTGTATATTCCAAAGCCAAAACAAACCTTTAGGTCTGAACTCAAGAGTGACAGCGCTGATAGGACAGCCCCCACTGGCCCAGCCCTGCAGGTTCAGGCGGGCGTGGCTGGAGTTGATGTGCGTGAACACTGGCTGGTCCTTGTTGAACTGGGGCTCTGCAAGAGTACGATTAAAAGTCATCTATTTGTCATGTCATATATTTCGCAGACAGTTCGCATACAAAGGGACATGGAGTGAGTTTTAAGGAGGACATACAGTAGGCCCATGCTGGGCAACTAACCCAGAACCTTGGAGCTGGGAACGCTCAGTACAGCAGAGTAGTGGATCATTGTGGAGCAGTGAATTGACAGCTAACTAACTAACATGCAAATCAACTGCTCTGTCAATTTGAGCAGTAGAGAACCAAACTAAAAAGAAAAATATATTAATTATAATATACTTGGCTTCCAAAACCAGCTGATTCTAAAAAACTTAATTGCTCAGCTTAGTAGATCCAACAACCCAATACAATCAGTTGGTTTAATACACTGCAAATGCATTAGTATCGGAACCTGGTCTGTCTATCTGTCGTGCAGCAATAGCGGGGAACATGAGTGCAGATGCAACACCTGTAGATGTCTCATCTGCACTCAAGGTACAGTTTATTGTTTAATTCTTTGACTCACACTATTGTCTTTTGTCTTCCTCTGCTTTCCCTATCTCTCACCTCGTCCGTGGGTTTTGGCCTCGATTATCTCGCTGATGCGTCCAGCTCCCACGCTGTTCTTGGCCGCCAGCTTCACCTTGTACCAGGTGCCACAGCGCAGGTTGTCCAGCTTGAAGGAGCGCTCGCTGGAGCTGATGAACACGTCACGCCACTCCTCTGTGTTGTCTACCGAGTACTGCAGCACAAAACCTGCACACAAACATGTGAATACATCACTCATGTTGGTCACTTGTCATATTGAAAAAAAGCAGATTTACGAATCTCTGATTAAAGGTCACAGCTTCGTAAAATAATATTTCCCATCTCATATTTCTATTTACTTACCCAGTTTAACGCTATAGAAATGTACCACCACCAGGTGGCGATGTTGAGCTGGAATTCTACTCTTTACAACTACAGGCTCAGAAGCGGGTGGATCTGGCTGCGCTTTATCTCTGCCGCCATTAGTTACCCACAAACCCTAAGACTGGAATGGCGCTGACTGAGCATCTATGTAAATGAGGATATGCAATATGGTGACGTTTTTTTTCAGCTGCCGCTGTTATGAATGTATGTATGCAGACACTACCTCTCAGCATTGTCTTTTCATTTAACAGATGGCACTGTACTATAAAAGATAAGGCTTCAAATATTTAACCTGTGCAGATTCAGTGGGGTTTGTTTTTATGTTATATTCTTTGTGAATAGATCAGGGCAGGGCCCATTTGCACACATTTGCCACAGAGCTGCACAGAGACAAATACAAAGATTTAAGCGATGCAGATATCCCCACATAAAACTGCAAAAACTGAGTATAGGGCAAGTCATTGCCGCATTGTACCTTCATTGCAGGATATGATCTTTTTGGAAATGCCACAGTGATACGCTCCCAGAACAGGCTGCTTGGGGGATCTGCTTTACAACATGCTTATTCATTTTCATTTGAAATGTAGTAGACTGTAGGGACAACTGCCGCTGTAATGCAAAATGGATGCTTTATGAACAAGCTCAGCAACATCTACCTCTGAGAGTTGTATACACTCAGGTTTCACATAAAGGTGGAAAAGATGGCTAATGCAGATTTATACACACCTGAAGAGTGAGATTGGATGCGGGCTATGAACAGCATGTACAAAGATAGGAGGTTCAAGGGTTATTTGCATGAACGCGTGTTTAGAAGAACGCCCACCACTGATCCACTCACAGTCAATCAGGAGCAATCCCATAATAAAACGGACAGATTCACTGGTTAACTGGGAAACGCAGCCAATATACCCATAGACATAGAGTATGGAGACTAACAAAGGGCTTGGTGTAGGAGACACAAATACATGAGACAGGCAGAGGCCTGAATTAAAAGGTAAAGCAACCTTAGAATAGGCTTTTCGCAGAATACCTAAGAGGGCCAGTAAAGTACAATTTAAACAGTGCATTGTATATATGACACCAGAATTTTTGTGAATTATTAAGCACATATTTACAGTTCAAATAGATAAAATAATTAAGAATAAAAAACTATCACTTCTCTCAAGTATCTGGTGGTAACGACTGGTGAGTTTTGTTGAAGGCAAGACATCTGACACATTCTATATTATTGGTTATTTTACATCAATGCTGTATGGTAAGCAAATTAAAGAGGAAGACAGACATTTGAAATGTACACATACATTTGACGCAGTGGCCGCACAAACTAAGCCTGGTAAAACCACCCTGAATTTGCAAGCTCCGCCTCTATGAATTGTAGTCCACTTTGCACATCAGTCTGACAAGTCTCAATTAATTCTTCTATGACAAAGAACTTTGGATGGAGTTTCCACACTGATTTATGAAATCGTGGTGCTTTCAAAATCTGGATGGTCCTGGCAGGCTACACAGAAAAGGCATATGTAATGCGGACATATACTGAATCATGGGTTACATGGGAAGCCCCTATCTCACTCTCTCTGTGGAAACATATGTGGTGACAGACCTCGGATGGAGCTGCCCCCGTTGTCTCCTGGTATCCAGGCGAGGGTGATGGAGGAGGTCGAGGTGGTTGACACGGTGAGACGAGGCTGGTCAGGAGGAACTGGACACACACACACACACACACACACACACACACACACACACACACACACACACACACACACACGTTTTAACCCAGTTGACTCCAGTTGAAATATTTCTAGCTGTGTTAGGGCCTGTGACCACCAAGTGCGTTTTTTAGCGCTGGCAGCGACAATTTTCAATAAAATCCTATGAAGTTCAGTTTTGACGACACTGAGCGTCCTCGGTGCAAAAACGCCCTCAGCGGTGAGATTTTTTTTTTTCGATCCGCTGACAACGCTAGGAACAGCGCTGGGCTCGTCAGTGTCACTTCTCTCTTGTCGGCCAATTAAAATCGAGCAGGGGCGGAATATACGATATCAACACTGTCAACAGGGGCGGAGGAGAAACTCAACCTGAAACTCTTTCTTTCCATCCTTTTAGTTAACCTTTCAAAAGTTAAGACTATACTTATTTGACAGTCAACGTTTACAACGAAGTAATGCGGAAGTGCTAGAAGACGGCTTTTGTAACCTAGCAACAATAAGCGGTTGTTAATCTTTCAAAACACATTTTAGACCATCTCAGATGTTACAAGTCTGGTAAATAGCAGCTATTATAGTAAGTTAAAATGGCCCAAGGCGCACGATGTGTGTTTGAAGATGTTTTCTCACCTTGTACCAGAAGGTTGACTATGATGGTGTCGAAGCCCAGTGTGTTGGTAGCTGTGCAGGTGTAGTACCCAGAATCCTCAGCTTTCACAGTGCGCAGGACCAGCGTGCCATTGGCCAGGATGAGACGCTGTCCATCTAGAGTCACTGGAATGGCTGTGTCCTCGCTGAGAAAAAGAGAAAGAGAGAGATCAAGAAATATAATGTACCGTATATTCTCTATGGCCCAGGCCCAGGAGTCCAATCGGCATATCTTGACCAAAATGATGCGCACCTTAATTATAAAAATTTATGGAGCAGAGCTTAACCACTGTTGCTTTGTTGACTATTGCTCTCTCACTGGATTTTGTGACTTTTTAGAACTGTTTACTTTTTTTCTGATCATTGGTGAAAGTGTTTATGCATTGATACCAGTACATGTAACCTGTCTACAGGTCTATCAGTTCTACAGGTTGGATTGACCAGTTTAAGAGTCATCTCCTCAGTTAGTCATTAAAATCACCAGCCAACTCTCTACAGTATGTACATACTCCGGTATTGTGCAACACTGTTAAACACATTAATGCACTGGGGTAAAACTGGAGCAAAGTGTTACCAAGGCAACCATCTAGATTCAAGACATCACACGGCCTCTCTTGATTAAAATAAATGCATTAGCGAGGCAAGCTTGGAGAAAAGCAATTATCTTCTTCTTAATAATGTTATTATTGTGATACAACTAATCGGTTTTCTTGATTGTAAATGAAAACATTTTCTACCGACTGTTTGGTCCTTACCTGTCTTTGGTCCATTTTATGGTTGGCGTGGGCTCTCCTACTGAACTACAGGGAAGTCTGACCTCCTTCATCCATGGAGTCGTCACTGTCCCTCCGAAAGACAAGATCTTAGCTGGGGCTGATGGACAGAGAGAGGAAACCACAATAAACGTAGCCTTTTTACAGTGGATATATGAAGTTGCACAATTTGAACCTTTTATATTTAATGAATGTATTCAAACTATTAAAAGTAGTAGTGTATTAAAAGTACATAGGACATAGAATAGTTCTTGGATTAGTGTTTCTGGGGGGAAACAAAATCTTTGGTAGGCTAACTGTGACATTAACCAGCAAGGAATAAAATTAAATATGAGTAAGAAGAAGCAGAATGAGGAAAAATAAATACTGTATCTGGCCACCCACGCGTGAAACCTCTCTCTCTTGTTCACTCATTCTAAATATCAGCCTCACAATATTGAGCGCATTAGAGCTATTATATTGAGGCTGAATGAAGTATTGAGTGGGCCTTCCTTGAGGATGCTGTCTTTACAGCTTCTGATCGGCTGTAAAAGACAGTACTTCCACAATACCCTCCTCTGCGCGCACACAGACACATGCACGCACACCGAGATGCACACACCTACACACATGCACACTAAAACAGATAACATGTTGTGAAGTGCCCTCTGTTCGTTCCGTCGCTGTGTTTTTCTCCGTCGAAAGCATATCGATTAAACTGTCGGCCGCGCTCCCCCCCCAGTTCCCCGTCTCTCTAATAATATTAGCATTAGTCAGCTCTGCCCTCTGTTCCTGTCCTCCCTACCCGGTGCCCCTCTGAACTTTGTAACCCAACCCCTGCCACGGCATTAGGTCGCAATAGACACACTTAAAATGTGGCAAAGGGTGTAAACAGGAGGGTGAATTCACAGTAAGAACAGAACACCATTAACATTAAGCTCAGCTGGAACAGAAAGCAAAACGATGTAAATATGTGAGAATGCCAAAGAGTGACAGAGAGACAGAGAGACAGAACTAGATACAGGGGATGGATTTAGGGAGGGACAGAGGACGGGCAGACCAGTCCCCTGTCCCTCCCTCCTGTACCTCTGTATTTACAGAACTCACCCTTGCCAGCCGGCTCCACTGTCACCTTGTCACTGATGTTGCCGCGGCCCGCCGTGGTGACGGCTGCTGCCCAGATCAGGTACTGCTGCCGGTGGTTGAGGTGGGTGATCCGGTAGAACAGGAGCTCCGGGTTGGCCTCGTACTCACTGGGAAGCTGAGGTGGGAACAATGTAGAGAACATGCATGTGCTGTAAAGACTGGATTCATTACGCCTTTTTGGAGGAGAGGATTACACTGTAATCTGTGATGAATTACATTGTAATTGTAATTCAGCACAGCTCCTGCGTATAATTGTATTCTGTATGAGTTAACTGTGTACAGCGGTGTTTATGTGATAGAGTAAAAAGTACATTGTTCTCAGCCAGTCGCTGCTTGTGGCACAATACTAAACGTGATTTTAGTATTGTGATTGACAAAGGTTCACACTCGATGTTTTGATCAGATGAAAGTCAAGATCCCTGCTGTGACATCGCTGGTGACAGGGTCGTGGCTACCGAGATAGGTGGCTACCGAGATAGGTGGCTATCATAACTTAATTTGGACAAGGTTGATAATAATAAATCTGGATGTCACCTTAATCAAAACTTAGCAGATGTTCAAAGCTCATTTTGCTGATTCACCACAATTATCTATTAATTTATTCACATAAAATTTCCTTGATGCATGAGTTCTCCAATTATTCTGCTGGTTATTCTAGTAAATCTAAGTCAGTAATTAATCATCATACAATACCCTTTTCCACTTTTATAACACATGAAACTAATATGATTTTGTTTTACATACACACTGTCCAAAACAATGATTTAATCCATTTCAACATTGTTGTATGATTCCCTGGCTGGTTTTACAACATAATTCACCGTTTTTCATGTGTATGTAATGTACAGTATGGTTGTTTTTGCTGTTATGACTGTTTTGTTGTTTTGACGCAGTTCAGGTGATAATGTGCAAATGTTTTTGCCTGCCAAGTCAAAATCAAATAAATCTGAATCTGAATGTAGATGGAACAGAGTAAAAAAATAAATAAATACAAAAGGAGTATAGAAATAAAAAATGCAAGACTGCTGGAAATAGCCAATCAACTTATTCATCGAATGACCTGCTTCTAATTATTTCTCTATAATTATAATTTAATAGAGGGCACCTTACAATAAAATGGTTCGTAGGTCACATATTGCATTCATTTAAATGTTCTTTTTATTATTATATTTACTTTATTTATTTAAAATTTAACTTCATAGTGATAATATTATTTTTTATTTTTTACTTTCCACCCCACGTGTTAATAACAATAAGAAAAAGAAATGAGGAAATAAAATTACCTAAAAACAAAACAATCACTATGTCGACTGTGTGCACTCATATTCCACTATTTCAAAATGTCGACATCCCAAACTGTGGAAAATGCCAATATTCAGAATACTGTTTCTGTCAGAACCAGCTCCAGAGCGAAACTGTTGTAGGAGCATTACAATAAAGCAGAGCGTCCGACTATTAAGGCCAAAACTGTCAGACAAACTTCAGAGCCCAAGAAACATAGACTGCTCATTGGCTCTGAGAAAAAACAGACCAGACCAAGGCTTTCAATCTAATACTTAAAACATAGGAAGCCTTGTTCCACGCACTTTGCTGCGCGTATAACCAGTTCCTTAAACAGAATAGGTGGTCATGTATACCATCACTGTATTCTCACTTTCTTAAATTAATTCACATACAAACTCAGCAGCTTATGGCATAAAGGCCATCCACATTATACAAATAAAATATAATTTAGAATAGAAATTTCCATTTATTTTAGGTCAAGTCCATTTTATAGCTGCACTAAGTGTGCCTTTCGTTCATGTAACATGGACAGTCTTTTGTCTGTAAATACAATCCTCAAGTCAGAGAAAGAGAGTCCAAACGTAAACATGTGTTTGAATGCCATAACCACACTTGGCGTTGCCTCCAGAGCAGTGAGGCTAAGTTAAATCATCTTGCTCAGAACAGGCCAAGCGGGCCTGTCAACTCCTGGATCGTCCGGGGCCAGTCAGCTGCTGGGTGCATTGCGTGAGGGAAACGTTATTTCCACCTCGCCTGCCACCTACTCCTCCCCCATTCCTTTTGCCGACCTCCGTTACGTGAAAAAAAACAAGCTTTCTCCATTTAAATAAATTCATGTTGTTATTATGTTATATTCATGGTAGCCTACTGTGGTAGCCTTTGAAATATAGGATTGTGCTGTTGTGAATATCAAGGAATCAAGCAGACCAAAACGATTGTGTGTAAACCATGTAAAAATGACTGGACATTTTATGATATCTTTTATTCCACAATGTTAGATTAATTAAGAATAGATATCATTGCGCACACCAGCATGAGATAAGGTTACATGCTTTAACCTTACATAGCAATTATACGTCTTGCAATTAACATGTCTATTTGCCCCCCCCCTGAAGCCTAGCCTGACCTGTGTGCGTGTACACATCAATGCAGTCATTTTATTGGAGAGGTGACGTTAGCGTGAGGGTCTCAGTGGCCATCATTGTAATAAATGACAAAAGCTTTGCCATGGAGACGGAGTGATGAGATTTAGGGAAACAATAGGGGACAGAGAAATGAGTCAGTCATCAGATATCACCAACAATCACTTCCTAATGAGGCCCATATCTACAGTCGGTATCAGCGGGAGGAAGCAGGGCAGAAGAGGAGAGGAGGAGGGAGCAGAAAATGGAGGAGAGGAGAAAAGACAAAAACAGTCCAAGATAAGGCATGCAGAGTAAGGGATGCGAACAGCAGATAACCAATATACACAAACGCACGCACACACAGACACACACATAGTGGCGTGCATGACCTGGAGGAGGATGTGTAATTGCAGTGTGTTTAACCCATGTGTCTGCTGTCTAGACATATCCACATCACAGTTCCTTTAACACACACACACACACACACATACATCCTCCCTTTCCTCTGCCTGCCAGTCAATGTGCACCTACCCACCAATTACACCCTCTGCCTGAACTCTTTATCAACCCTTCAGGGATACACACACATAAACACACTTGCTCACACAAATACACACTAAGACAAACAATATGGTCCAACAGAACATTTATCATTCACACTTCCAATAAACAAAACAGTCTGACAGTCACTTGTGTCTATTTCTAAATGCTGGCTGGTTTAAGCTAAAAAATGACGTCTGATCTAAGTGTGTATAAAGCTGTGTCAGTTATTATGGTGAGACCGTGAAGCCTTTGAGCAAGAAGTCATGAAGAAGTTCCTGC
Organism: Percopsis transmontana; assembly: GCA_025447815.1. Lineage (NCBI taxonomy): Eukaryota > Metazoa > Chordata > Actinopteri > Percopsiformes > Percopsidae > Percopsis > Percopsis transmontana. The sequence continues at coordinate 2,863,767 of JAOEHI010000005.1, forward strand.
AGGGATCCACTGGGTTATATGGCTTCCCCTGAGACTAGGTTTACATGTAGTCTGGAAAGACAACTGGTTACGCAAGCTCCACGATTTGTTCCCTTCTGAGTATCCGTCTGGTACCTCTCCATTCAAAGTTGTTTGTCATAGGTTCCACCAATCAGAACAAGACTTACATGGGGATGATTTTTCAAACATACTGTACCATTTTTAAACATTTCCACCTGGATTGGATGATAGCTATGAATTAAGACATCCCAGACTGATATGCAAAGCGAAGCAAATCATAGAGGTGGAGCTTGAAAAATTAGGATGGTTTATTATAATTATGAATATGGCCTTCTGTATATAGAGATATTTTAAATTCGGAATATGTATTCATAACGTCAGAATATGGAACATAGACTGTATTCCACATTGAAACATATATATGTGTGTGCTTGTAAATAAAGTCTCTCTCTCTCTCTCTGCTTTGATTTTCCTAAAAAACGCATTGATTTTTGACTTCCTGCTATCACTGTTCCTGTTTATGCCTCTCCCTGTCTCATCTATTTGCCATCTAGCGCTCTTTCAGTTTTTATTCTCCATCTCTCTTCCTGCGGATAGAGAGATGGCTGGCTAGAGAAATAGAGGGCTGGAAGGATGGACAGCCAGAGGGATACGGGGGGTCATTGTGTGTCGGGCGGTTTGGGTGTGGGTGGGTAGGGGGCGACAGAGTGTTGCTGTAACGGATATTAAAATATTCCTCCGGCGTGGAGATAGCGGTGATCCGGGGAACGATAGAGCGAGATAATGAAAAGAGGAACAAAAGTACTCCCTGTGCGGTGTGTCTGACCTGCCCCCCTCCTCCTCCTCCTCATCCACCCCTCCTCCCCTCATCCCGTCTTTCCTCTATCCCGTCACACTCATTTACATAGTAATCATCCCACATGCTGCATGGGGCTTGAGAGAGAGCGAGAGAGAGAGAGAGAGAGAGCGAGAGAGAGGGAGGGAGTGGAAGAGTGAGAGAGGGGTGATTTGTGAATGAGAGAAACTGGGAAGGAGAATGTATCTAGAAATACACAGGTTTCTAGATAGGTACATTTATTTGATGTGTGTGTGTGTGTGTGTGTGTACAGTACATACTGGAAGGTGGTGTGTTGTATATTATAGGTTAGTGCTGGCATACAGTATGTATACAGTATGTAAAAAAGAGATTAGTATACATGTTCTATAAGAGCGGTGTGCTGTATCTGTGTGTACAATACGTGTGTGCATATGTGTTTGTGTGTGTGCGTGTCTGCGTGCACGCCTATGTGTGTGTGTAAATGTGAGTGTGTATTTTCTGCCAGCTTGTTTTCTGCCCTCAATGATGAACAGATGAGGTTGTCTTGGCAACGTGATGAGACGCAGATATGCAAATGAAGCAGGGGGGTGAGCTCACACGCACGCACACACTGCAGTATGAGGAGGGCTCATTTCACACACACACACACACACACACACACACATCCTGCTGAGACTGCAGCACTAGACCACACACGCACACACACACACACACACACACTCACACGCACATCAAATCAAATCCCATTCTCTGCATCAGATTAAACATGCAATACAAACTATAAAAACACATACAAATGGATCCTTTGTCCTACGACAGGCTGTGTCCCTCCTCGCCTCCCTGTTGTCCCATTTGCCACCCCTCCTTTAACCCTCCTCACACCCCTCTCGTGACTCACCGGTTGGCCCGACCCGGGGCTGGAGCAGTAGATAGTGTATTTGCGGATGATTCCATTCGGCTTGTGGGGGGGTAACCAGGACACCACCACACTACTGGCAGAAGAGGGCACAGCTTTGATGCCAGCTGGCGGTCCAGGGTCTAAATGGCAGTGGAAAAACCGAGAAAGGGAGACAGAGAGAGAGCGCGAGAGAGCGAGAGAGCGAGAGAGAGAGAGAGAGAGAGAGAGAGAATCAAAGGATTACTCTTACTGGATACTATATAGACAACAGCTTTAAGATTAACAGCCAGTGCAACAAAACATGAAATTTTTGCTTTATGTGCTCATATGTGTGCGTGTGTGCGTGCAAGTTTGAGCACAAATGTGTTTTCTATTTAGCCACACAGAAAAAAAGGGTGTAGGCCTGGGGTAACTTAACGGGCCATACACTGATACGAAAACAAGAAAACATGAGGAAACGCAAGGTTGACATACACACACACACACGCAGCCACACAAACAGACAGAACCAAATGCGGAGACACACTCACACGCAGTAAAAGACCCAAAGAAGCGCACATGAAAGGAAGTGAATTAGGGTCTCCTCCACTTCTATTGTGTGTGTGTGTGGGGGGGGGTGGGGGGGGGGGGTGGAGACAGAGGGTAAAAAGGCTGTTTGTACAATTCTACTAGTTCGGAAGA
>JAOEHI010000005.1:2867206-2880322 GCA_025447815.1 Percopsis transmontana
CCCCCCCCCCCCCCCCCCCCCCCCCCCCCCCCCCCCCCCCCCCCCCCCCCCCCCCCCCCCCCCCCCCCCCCCGCCCTTGGACAAACTGTCAACCCATATCAGGCACAGGGTTGACATGCACATGCACATAAAACAAGACGCACACACACACACACACACACACATACACATATCTAAAGAGCATTTGCAGAGGATGTCCAGTATAGCCAGGAACACAGAGAATAAAGGCCCTGTCTAAAATGACACTTCTAAGAATCTCTCACCTCCTCTCTCCCTCTTCATCTTTAGACACCAGAGCCCCCTCCACTGCCGGGGGCCCTGGGCACGCGGGGGGGGGGACGCGTGTGGATGTAATCCGCACCCCGCCGGTGTAACCGACAAAATGTATTCTCCTTAAGACACAAGGAATGAATCCTTTCTCCTTGTGCGAGGCGGTGGGTTGGACGCCGCGCGCGCAAACGATAGCGCACGTACACGCACGTAGGTACACTCACGCGCACGCACGTAGGTACGCGCACGTACACGCATCCAGGCACACAATAGAGACCTACGCACGCGCACGTACAAATGCGCACCCTCAGGCTGCTGAGTTACACACACGCTCACACACACACTCGCGCGCGCACGTTGGCTTAATTCTCATTAGCACTGGTAATGACACATCAGAACACAAAGAGGCTTTAATCAACCACCTCTTCCTTCCAAGAATCCCCCCCACACACACCCGCCGGCCCCCGGCTCCTGCCTCCCACAGTGGAGCCTATATACGCTGGGAACAAAACCCCAGCCCCGCCACACGGATGGGGCTATTATAAACCCCATAATGAGCCAGTTCATTACAGAACCCCTCTGATATTCCGACCGACTTACAGTCTTCACGAGTCTGGATGTACAGGACATTGCTGCGGACCCCGTCCCCAGCCTGGGTGTAGGCCAGCACCTGGATGCTGTAGTTGGTGAACTTCTCCAGGCCTCTGAGCTCCACCTGCTCCCGGGTGGTGGTGATGTTCTGCATCTCGCCCCACTCTGAGGGACACACCAGCAGGCACAGTGTACAGCGCTGTTGCTTGAGCAGAGCTACCTTTTACATATGAAATGTATGCTTTTGCATGTGCAGTATGTTTTCCAGTCGAATGAGAATTCCGTACATATGCACTAGAAGAAGGCCTGGGTTCTCATCATAAACAATGTGAACGGAAATATTTAAAAATATCTAAAAAAAACAACAAAAAAATAACAAAAAGACAATTTAAATTAAAAATACATATATAGACAGAAAACATATGGACAAAATATTTGATATTATAGGAAACAAGGAGGATATGTGGAACATGGTTAAGAGGCAGGTAGTATCGCCACTAGAGGGCAATGCTCAGAGGAGTAAAGGCAGAGACATTATAGAAGAGTCTGGCCACTCGGCAGCCATCTTGGTAACGCCCGCGGGCAGTTATTAGGGGCTAACAAGACCAGGCCCCTATCTAAATGAATTGTGAGAGAGACATATTGTAACTGTGACATACTGTACTGGGGGGCCGGATAGTCTAGTGGTCTAGGTGTTGGACTCCCAGCCATAAGGTCATGGGTTCAAGCCCCAGAGTCAGCCTACCTGTAAGCATCCTTGAGCAAGATGCCTAACCCCTACCTGCTCCATGTAATAGAACAATGTAATTGTAAGTTGCTTTGAATAAAAGCATCTGCTAAATACTGTAACTGCACTTTCAATGGTCCGCAGGACATAAAAATCCTGAATGTATAGAATCACCAGTCAATAAACTGCTGATAAAAAAAAAATTTGGTGACTTTATAAGGTTTAAAAAGCTATTTTCCCACAGGTTATACTTTTTGCGACGCATGCACAAGGTCAGTGCAACCAGACGATTGGCTCAATAGTTTTCCCAATCGGCCGTTATGAAGCAAAGGATTTGTTCTTTCGGGGGAGGGGCGGTATTTGTGCATATAACCGCCATCTTTGGCGTTAGACTTCTCCCATAAAGTTCTAATCTATAGTCTCTTCTATAATGTCTCTGATTAAGGTTAGGATAAGGTTAAGGATAATTCAAGGTTTGAATAGTTTGTATGTCTTCTACAACATCTCTTCCTTTATAAACATGCTGTGCACCCTAAACCATTACTGATCTATACAAGTTGAAGGTATCTAATAGGGAAAATTGTATTTACCTCAAAGGTTGAGCTTGAACAATTAAGTAGGATTTCAACAGACAGACAGACAGACAGACAGACAGACAGTAACCTACCTCCATCAGGGAAGACGGCCCAGAAGACAACACGGTATCCCTTTAGCACACCATGCAGTGTCATTCTAGGGGGTTCTGCCCACGTGATCACGGCCTCGTCTGATGTCACAGAGATGGCCCGTATGTTCTGGGGCGGCTGACTGGGCACTGTGGACAGAGAGACACAGTCTCCAGGTTGTCTTTAATGAAATGGAAAACAGTGACCTGGTTAACCATGGCCTACCCATACAGCAGATGTACCGCAGCACATAGAGATCCTATAATGTGTTCATCACATTTATTAAGATTAAGATTGCTGTGACCTATGATGTCGCCAATGCCTGCTTTGGCAGAACGAAGGAAACCAAAATAAAAGAGAGATTAAAAATGCTCCTCTCTGGAAACCTACATCCCATTTCCATATCAAACCTAAAGTAAGGCGAGTGCTAGCTAAATGCCCATGCTCTGTGTCCAGCCTGATGTATAGGACTGGCTATAACAACCACTATGTCCCTTCCACACAAGCCTGCCTCTGTTCCTAGCAGGCACAGGTGTCTCTTCCATTGGCCACTCCTGGCCCGCGGGCCAATAGGGTTTCAGTCGCTCAATAAGCACACTGTTAACGCTGAATAGACGTCAACGTGTGGTGGAAGGAGGGACAGGAAGAGAGGAAGAGGACTGACTGAAAGAGGTTGAGGGGTTGAAAGAGAGAGTTTTGGCCAACTGCACCGGGTTATCTGTCTGCAGCTGGCGGAGACAGAGAGGAAGATGGGGGAGAAGGGAGGGAGAGAGAGACATAAAGAGAGAGGGGGATTGGCTAAATCGATGCAGTCCTGAATAAACCTTGGGAACTGTGAAGCAAGTAGACAGCAAACAGAATGAGTTCCAGGCCCAGCCAAAATGTAATACAGTGGTCAAACTGGTTGAGAAACCACAACCCCCCCCACCCCTCCTAAAAAAGCAGTTCTTAGCTTGTGACCCAGCTTGTGCAAGCAAGGGTCAAAAGCTACAAACAATTCATGAAAAACCTGATTTAATAGCAAAAATATTATTAGCACCCATAAAAAGCAGTGGCAATTGACACAGTATTTCATTAAAGAAAATAATTCATCATCTCAAAAGTATTTCATGACCTATGTTGAGGGTCGCGAACCCCACGTTGGGAACCAGTAAGTAATCTGTGATGTGCGGAAATGTACTGTAGATCAGTTAGGAAGACCAGTGAAGAGTGAGTGTGTTGCAATAATGGGCAGCAATGGAGAGGATTAATATGGGAACATAAAGAGGGAAATGAGAGCAAAATAAAACCATATGATGTTTAAAAAAACAACAACAAGGCGAAACAGAGACAAGGGGAAGGAAGACAGGGGTGAACAAAGGAACCTAATGACAGGAGGTGTTGGAAGAGGGCTAGAGGAGAGGTGGAGAGGGACAGGGAGGAAGACAGGAAGAGAGTTGAAAGCGAAGGCCAGAAAAAAAGATGAAAAGAGGGAACAGGAGACAATGCATTCAGCTGTGGATAATTACAGCAGGAAGCTAGCAAAAAGAGAGAGAGAGAGAGAGAGAAAGAGAGAGAGAGAGAGAAAGAGAGAGACAAGCTAATTATAATTATTTTTAGTAAGCTTGTTGTTATCACTATTATCATAATGGCCATCAATATCACTGTCGCCACGGTGACAGCCACTAGGAAGAACTGGAGGGCTCTGTCAGCGCTGGACCAATGGTGTTCAGCCAACTGTTCACTGGACAAGTGTGTATGTCACGTGTGTGTGTGTGTATGTGCGTGTGTGTCTGTGTGTGTGGGTGTGAGTGTGTATGCATAGGCAAAACAACAGACAGGCTGTCTGGATGACGTGTTAGGAGTGTTCGAGGGCGGTTTGTTTTTGAACAATTTTCATTTATAGTACAATGTCAACCAAAAAAACAAACGGGCAGAAAAGGGAGAAACTAAAATTTACATTATATTTAAAACTAAATGAAATAAAATAGTGATCTTCCAAACCCAGCTACAATCAAATAAAGAAATGTAAATGTAAATCCAGTTATTCAGTTTAGTTATAAAAAAACACAACAAAGGGCTGAAAGCAAATGTAAGCTCTAGTTATGCATCGCAAATCATTGTAAATGTCAGTTTTGACATTTTTATGGGTGATCCTTCACAATGTACCACACCGTGCAAGCTCATACTGATCATTTAATGCAGCTGTAGTGGCTTTAAGAGCCTAAATCACGTAGTTAGAAGGGGTTAATGAATTCACATTTCCAGATCACTGTAAAAAGGACTGAACTGTGACTATCGGTGTGTGTCTTTTTACCATCTTCTAGTGTTGTAGCGTTGATCTCGGAGCTGGACGGGCCTGTGCCCGCTCTGTTGAAGGCCTGTACCACCACTCCATACTGGGCGAACTTCTTCAGGTTGTCCAGGGTGTAGACCTCACTGTCTCCGGTGGCCTTCATCTCCACAATACTGTACTGACCGTTGCTGCCCGGCCCGTTCTCCCTGTAGCCAATCTGGTATCCACGGATCACCCCATTCTGGAGCTCCTTCCTGGGGGCCTGGAGAGGGAAGGGGTGGGAAGGACATGCTGACATCCAATCTAAGTGGTCCTCTCACACACAATTGATGGCGTGGGTAGCTACACGGTCCTTATTGCATTGTATTTTATTGGGGGGCATAAGAATAAGGGGGACAAGGGGTAGGACTTAAGGAGAAGGAGGTGCTTACCTTCCAGGTGACTCTGATGCTCTGAGAGGTCACAGGCTGCAGGATCACCTCCATAGGAGGGCCATCGGGCTCTGAAGGAAGAGAGAGGGTCAAGAGGAAGTTCATGGCAATAAGCAAGCATGCAATAAGCAAAAAGAAAATGGTATGTATTATATACAAATGTAGAACACGATAGCAGTGGTTCTTGAACTGTGGGTTGGGGACACCCTGAGGAGTCGCAATATGCTTTTACGGAGGTTGGGACATTTTTGTCCCATTTGTTTCTTTCATTACATTTGTTTTGTAGTATTTTTTTCTAATATTGTTTGATTAAACTTTTTAGTGGTCTAGGTATAGGTTCTAGTTACACATAAGTTACACATTATTGTGCATGTACATTACATGAGATATTCACTAAACTTAGCTTGACTTTGTAAGGCATTAATGGGAAATAACTTACGTGCTTCCTCTGTGCTAATGGTGAGCTCTTTGCTGGCTTCACTCTTGCCTATGGCGTTATAGGAGTACATGCGAATGCTGTAGACAGAGGCAGGGTGCAGGTCTACGATGTTGGCCTGGTTGTTGGTGGGGGAGATGTTACGAGTGGCATGCTTCAGCTCCCAGGTGTCTGGAGGTGTAGTGAATATGTGTGTTAAAAGGCAATTCTACATTTTTATCTTTTTCCATTTGATTTATTTGCTCATCGCAGATTTCCACCCCTCTGATCATGGCCTTGTTACGGCCCATTTGATGTGCTTAAATTAAATTAAAGATACACCACTTGATTTGTGTCTGTGATGAGCACCTGAGTGCTGGGTGGCTCCCACTCCTCTCTACTCCTCCCCCTACAGAGCCTATAGGCCCTTACTGGGTTCTCCCCCACCCGCCAGGTGCACAGGCTTTGTTAAATAAAAAGTGGGGTTGAGGCTGAAATGTTTGGTTCTCGGGGAGCTCAAATGCAATCAGGACATGTACCTTTAAATTCCCTTTAAATTAAAATTAAGATACAAATGTAGCCCAAAACTGGAACTACAGTGTGTAAGCTCCAAACCATCCAAAAGGATTATTTTTTGTTTTAGAAAAAAAACAAAAACACTGAAAGACAATAAGGGAGGAAATGGGATACAGTTCTTTACATTTCTTAAAAATTTTTTAAACAATTTATTTGATCAAATGGCCCATACTCATTTGAACGTACCGGTCTTGTTCTTGTACTCAATGTCATAAGAGGTGATGATGCTGTTGCCGTCAAACCTCTGTGTCCAGCGCAGGTTCATACTGCGGTCTTTCACCTCTCTCACTTCCAACTCTGGAGGGTCCGGGGGCTCTTAGGAGTGAAGGAGAATGGGCATGAGAGAGGGGGTAAAGCAGGACAGACTGTGGAAATAGAAGCCGACCACCTCAGGTGTTGTTTAGTCGTACACATTGATATGACAACATGGCAATAACGTGTCACCTTGTACAGTAAGTTGAATAAGACCGCGCCCCTCTCCGTAGGAGTTGATGGCGTGACAGGAGAAGAAGACAGAGTCCCCGCGCTCGGCTGGCTTCAGCTACAGAGAGAAAAAGAGGGAGAGAAATGGCGAGTGAGAGAGAAAGATAAAGGAACGAAATATACATAAATAAAATGAGCACGACAGGGAGAGAAAAAGAGAGAGAGAGAGAGACCAGAGCCCAGACCTACATTGGCACAACCCTATCAAGTTAGTGTGCCATAGGGTCTCAATAGAGACTTGAGATTCCGGGTCGCTGGTGTACTGAAAGGTACTATTAAAGACCTGAAGGTAGATTAAAAATTCATTTGAAAATGCATGAAAATTGTGAATTTAGATGTCTGCAGGAGGATGCCCCCAGACCAGAAGTGCTGCAGTTCTAACTAACTAACATCGGGAATGGGGCAGGAATTTGATCTGAACGACACTGACCCTGAATATTACCATCAGTCGAAATCTGACGTACTGTAATACCTTGTTGTTATCATATTGAGCCCTGTATCTGACTGCATTTTGTACAAACGTGATAATAAGAAAACTGGCCAAGTACAATTGTTTAGAAAGTTTCTCTGTAGAGCTACTGTTTTGACTAACCAGTGGTGCCATCATACGATGTTTATCTGGTACACAGGGCACAGACACGGGGTAGCGGGGGTTGTTTATAAGACCCCTTAACTCCCTAAAACCCCTGCGCATGTTCACTTTCGCGCGCACTATCCATTGTGATCACGGGTTGTTGTGTAAGAGCCATTTCTGATAAGAAATTCCACAACAAGCGACATCTCTGCATGTGACAAAAGAATGCCGACGCGAGAGGTCAAAGGTGAATGGCCATTCTGGTTGAAGCAGACGGTAAAGGGACAAAAGCTGATGGACAAATGAGGCGTTACAACAGTGGTGTGCAGAGGAGCCTCTCTGAACGCACGACGCGTCCAACCCGCAGCAGCAGAGGCACGGCAGAGGTACAGAAGCCTACCTAATAACGTGTAAGTGTCAAGCTGACCCTCTGACACCCCCTCCGCCGGGGACCCGGGGTGTTTCTTACCCTGAGGGTGGACAGCACCTCGTCTGTCTTCTCGTTGGGGCTGGTGGTGATGGAGTAGCGGGGGTTCCGGTCGGGGTCGATGACGGTGTCGCCCCTCTCCCAGCGGATGATAATAGGCCACTCCCCCCTGGCCGTGCAGTTGAGCTCCTTGACGTGACCCTTCTTCGCCATGGTGGTGTTGGGGTGACTGGTGATCATCGCCGGGACTGCGGGGAGGGAGGGGGGGGCAACGAGTAGGCAGATAATGTTAAAAGGGTGGGAGTAGGGGGGGAAAGAGATGGAGGAGGAGGGGATCATGAGGAGAGCTGAGCGCAGGGAGGCCCGACTTCCATTGCATTAGAGTAATGAAGAGCCATGGTCAATGAGAGAAGGTCAATAAACCAGCTCTCTCATTCTCTAATAGTTAACAGCGGGCTGAAAGATACACTCCACCTTTTCACACACAATCTATATTCTAAATCGCTCACACACACAAGCACACACGCACGCACGCACGCACACAGACGCAAACGCAGACACAACTACACGCCTACAACAGCATGCGCAAGTGTTCAAGCATACACGGGCCCACGCACACACACACGCACACACACACAGACACACACGGACACAGTATCGATCTGAGGACGGTTCCGCTGTTTTGTTTTCATCACTTATTCATCTCACCCTCCCTCTTTTCCTATTTTCTTCCCTCACTCGCCTGAACGAAACAGACAGAATTGAGGAAGGCAGAGAAGAGGAACGGTTCAATCAATAACACTAACACCAGAGAGAGAGAGAGAGAGAGAGAGAGAGAGAGAGAGAGAGAGAGAAATACAGAAGTAGCAGAACACAGATCTAACATTTCTGTTTTGTGTAAACACGGTCTAAGCTCAACGTTTTGTTTGAGGCTTACACACACTGACCTACGTGACATCATGCTTTTAACTCACTGTGCGTGTGCGCCCGCTTGTGTGTGTGTGTGTATGCATGGGTCTGCGCGTGCACAGAGGGTGTTACAGGTTGAGGGCAGGGCAACAGGGATTGATTGCGGATAATGATTAAGCTCAAAGTGTTTTTTGATACTCTCTACACAGATCCCACGAGTCAGGAGATCAATCGCTCAGTTGCTTGCTTTCACTGCCTACCACACACACACACACACACACACACACACACACACTGTCCGTTATTATTCTGTTCCCTATTCCATGGCCACCAACGCTCCAGTGGTTTGTCAGTCTCTGTGTGTGTGTGTGTGTGTGTGTGTGTGTGTGTGTGTGTGTGTGGGTGAGAGGCATGGAGAGTGTTGTGCTAGCTGGCTCATTGGCTAGACACAGTGAGTAAGTCAGGGTATGTGTGAAGACTGATAAAGGGAGACTAGCGGAGCGTCCAGAATAGGCTCACAGCAGCTGTACAGACAGTGCACGTGCGTCGCTCTCGCACGTGGTTGGCCTTTAAAATATACACTATTTCAAAAGCATTTCACTCAGAAACAGACACAAATCACACTATTTTGTTATCTGACTAATATTACACAGTAAATGCAATGGTTTCACCCTCTCATGAGTTTCTAAATGTATGCTTTAACAAAATAGAGGCTGTGAAACACAACAACAACTGAACTAATATAATGTTAACAGTGTCAATGTAAACACTCTTTTGTGAGAGTGGGTTTTTTACATTAGCATGTTTTAAAAAATGTCCTCCTTTCTACTCTGTTAGATCAGTGTCTTAGAATATTTGCCGGAATTTAGGCTGTTAGCAATTATTGACTGTTTTGAGGAGCGAATGATAACTTTCGAGCAATGCTCAAAAAATGCAAAAGTGGAGTAACCTTGTTACATGATGCTGCGCTTATTCTGGGAGAATGTAATTTGCTTGCAAAAACTGGTGGTTAACCAGTTCAACTGTTGACAACTGTACTAATTGTAAGTCGCTTTGGATAAAAGCGTCTGCTAAATGACGTAATTGTAAATATTTTACTGTGTGCGTGCATACTCACTCTTCACGGTGAGCACCATGCTTTTACTGATGTCGGAGCCCACGCCGTTGGAGGCCTGGCAGAGGTAGAAGCCGCGGTCCTCCTCCAGCACATGTCGGATCAGCAGAGAGCCATTGCTCATGACCTGAATGCGGCCCGTCAGAGGCACAGGGTGGTACTGTTGGGGGTTTCCTATGCCCGCTGGGAGGGGGGGGGGGGGGGAGGAAGAGAGAAGGAATGGTAACTGGCACCTCGTGATTTACAAAAAAAGAATCCATCGTTTTTATGAAGGTGACAATGGACAGACAGTCAAACGATTGCACAGACAGACAGGCGGCCGCGTAGACACACAGGCACATTGATAAGAATGAAAGGTGGGTCATGTACCTAGTGTACCTTTGGCATGCTTCCACATGACCTTGGGAGGGGGGTACCCATCTACAGAGCAGTTTAGCACCCCTGCTTTCCCATAGATCCCATCCTGGTTGTTGGGCTGAACCACAAACCGAGGAGGCACTGTGAGGGGGGGGGGGGTTAAGAGACAAACAAAAAAGGTCAATAAAGGCTGTCCTCACCATCACCGGGGTTAATATTTCCTGTGCACTCAATCTATTTCAATCAACAAGTCCTCAATGACATTTCTCTGTGACATATTTGGAGGTTCAATATTGACATCTCCCATATTGATTGAGACGGAGTAAAGTAGCTTCAGTGTCCAGTAGCACAGTGGCCGCCGTGAGATGTTTTCAACAGGGGGTTGCGAGATTATTTCCTGATTTAAAAAGAAGGTTACACATTAACTTTACACATGAACTTTACTTTCAGTTTCATTATCCTTGCTTGTGTTCTAACGGCCCAGACGATGGCATGTCCACCTGTTTGGCGTGTGTAACTAAGAGGAGAGCTCATGGTTAACTTGTATGACTCTTAAGGAGCCACTGCAGCAACAGTCTCTCCCTGTCAACCTGTTTCCTTTTTCCTCCCCAACCCTTTTCCCTGTTTATCTACACCTCCTCTCCCGCCCTCCCTATCCTATGAGGGAAACCTTTGTGGATTCTCTAATGAACCGTTTAAGGAAATGGTTACACAAAGAACCTTGGACTGAAAGGTGGTTTGTGGGACCAAAAATGGTTCTACTGTGGCATCACGCCAAAGAACCTTTTGGTAACCTCCAGATACCACCTCTATTTCTTGGTGTGTACCTGTGACAGTGAGCTGCCTCTCGGAGCTCACGGTGGCGGCGTCGTTGCTGGCGATGCAGGTGTAGTTGCCGTTGTGCTTGAGCGACACTTTGGATATCTGCAGGGAGCTCATGAACTCCTTGGTGTCGATGGTGATGCCCGACGAGGGCACGATCTCCTGGCCGTCCTTGCGCCAGGTGATGTGGATGGGCATGTCGCCGGACGACACCACGCAGGCGATGTACATCAGCTTACCGATGGAGGTGGGTGGGAAGTCGAACGGCTGGATCAGCGGGGGGACTGAACCAGGGAGAGAGAGGGAAGATGGGAGAAATGTTATGTCATTTGTCTCTCAAGGGTGGGGTGGGACCCCCCGCGGGGCGTCAAATGCCTGATTTGAATTTTATTACATATTATTTTACTTATTTTATGTATTCTAATGCTTAATTATTCTAATGCTTATCATACAGTTTTGTTATATTTTCTTATGTGTAAGAAACACTTATATGTAAGTGTTTACATATATTTTATGTTGTTTTTATCCTGGCCAAACCTGTGCACACCTTCGTTTTGGGGGTCGCAAAAAGTGTAAAAGGGCCATTAGGTCTATAAGCTACAGCAAGCGGCTTCTCTGGGAAGTTTTGATTGGTTCTCACTTTTGAATGCACAATGACAGGAATAGAGGGACGATACGTTACATTGTTGTCACGATCGGCGCGCACAGGCCTATGCGCGCTCCGTGCGTGCTCTATTTGCGCACCTGGGAGGGATTAGCCCCACAGGTGCGCCTCCTTTAGTTTTGATTGTGACTATTGACTATTTCAGTTCTTCCAACAGCGCTATGTGCTGTTGGTCATTGTTTTGGCTTGATGCCCTGTACGGTTGTTTTTCGTTTGATTAAAACTACGCTCGACGCGTTATACTCGCCCTTTCGTCCGTGTGTGTTCCTCTGGCTCGCGTTTACTCTCGCCCACAACCCACTCGTGTTACAACTGTTTTGTGAGGCGGTGCTTAAGTAATACATAGAATGGGATTCGTTGCGAGTCAAAATGGGGATATCAACCAGCATAGGATCGCGCCTTAAAGTTTAAGGGCACAGCCCATCACTATACGTGTAATATCCTGACGAGATCACTTACCAGAGATTATTCCAGAGCCATAGCGTTAGCCAGACAAGCCATTAATAGTTGAATGAGGAAAAGGCAGATTTAAATGGACACCGAGCAGAAAAAGACAGCAAAAGTAAAATGGAGTCGGAAGAAAATAGGTGAAAGAGACAGAAACCAGATCAAGTGGAGATAATATGTCATAAAAAGGAGAGAACGTCAGGTGGACGAAGAGGTAACATGGTGAAATAAAGGCTAGTCAGAGAGCAGACAGAATGAGGTAAAAAAGAGATGAACGAAAACAGTTAGAGGGTTGTTTAAATGAGTGGGGTGAGCGAGAGGTGAGAAGGGAGATGTGAGGCAGGGATGAATAAGTGAAGGATAGAGAAAAGAAGGAAAATCAGATGAGAAGACACGCGGAGGATACAGGCAGACAGATAGATGTGAAGATCTGGGGGCACGGAGAGGACACGGCGTGGGGGCTCGGATAGAGGGGGGAGTGGGGAGTGGGGATTGGGGCAGAGACGGGGGGGGGCTAGACAGCAGGGAGAAGGAAGGGAATTTCAGATGCAGCGATTGTGAACCTGTCACATTGTGCCAGACAAACCTGCTGGTCTGCCCGCCTGTCTGAGTGGCGGTGATCAAAACCCTGCATCCCTCAACCTGTCAGGTGAGCCTGGACCCCAGGAGCCTCCGCAGCCTTGCCGATACCGGCGCCCCTACCCACCTTCACAGCCGCTGTGCCACCCCGCCCACCCTGGACCCCCATGCCGCCATTGCCCTGCTCACGCCAGCCCATAATAGCTGCTCTAATTAGAGCCCCATCCGCAGGGGGAAGAACAGTGTTGCCATGGAGACCGGTGGAGGTGATGGCGGTGGTTTTGAGGAAGGATTGGGGGGGGGGGGGTTACAGCTGGGACATCTGGGGGATTTAATCTGGGCCTCGTTAAAATTCATCTAATTAAATCACGTGCACTCACGAGCGGGGGGCACGTGTGATCGCACGCACACATACACCAACACAGAGACACGCACACAAAGGACACGCTCATAACCACACACACACACGCGCGCGCTGAAACCAGAGCAGCAACCCTGTGCACCACGAGCCTCACACATCCACTAACGTCAGGCTGGAACACAAAACCAACACACAAATGACAACTTCCTAAAACAAACATGTCATGCGCCGCGGCGTATGCACACAGAGCAGGGCAAAAATAACACGCAGCCCGGCACACGGAACACACACACACACACACACACACACACACACACACACACAGAGTTGTGACTGGATCTACATATATGCATATGCACACTCTGTGTAATTGGGCAGCATAGTCTAGTGGTCTAGGCATTGGACTCCCAGCCGGAAGGTCGTGGGTTC
>JAOEHI010000005.1:2906899-2919860 GCA_025447815.1 Percopsis transmontana
ATTACACATCATATTATACATTAAATATTGTAAAAATCTCCCATTTAATCAAAGCACTGTTCCTGTATTTTTAATCAAAGCACTGTTCCTGTATTTTTAATGTAACATCTTGGTTCTGTCTTGGTAATGTCTTGGTTCTCATATTCTGCCTTTAGAAGAGACTTACTGCGGATCATAGAAACAAGATACTGTATGTGGACTCATTTTTACTGTGGATTTTCCAATATCCTAGAAATGCACTGCACCAAACATAACTGCAAAACCCTGTATGTTGAAGCGGTTTATGAGCTGGTCGTTGAGAAATATGTCCCATAAATATCAGTAATATATCAGTAGGGAAGTGCAATCTGTTTCTCAGTGTCTACATACGGTAACACTACCAGGTGTAGCGTACATGTCCAGCAAATTACTTGGCAAAACAGGCGAAGGTGAAAAGGTGAAGAGCGCAGTGCAAGAGACAAGGCCAAGGAATGTGGTCAGGGGCCGGTCGAGAAAACATATGTTGGCGCTTTAGCCACACACCGAATCAGAGTAAGGCGCTGATCAATTTGCTGGTAGAAAGCCCAGATTTATTCCGTCTCTCAGTATAAGACAACCCCCGAGGGTTAAAATGCAAACCAAACAAAACAAATTCCGGCACCCAAAACACAATCTGTATCCCTTTTTTTCCTCTCGTCTCCCTCCCTAAACTTTCTCTCACTCCCCCTCAAAAAACCCTTGCCATTGACTATCTATTGTGGTCACCCCTCCCCCCCTCCAATAAGAACCAGGTGACCACAAAATACCTTGACACCACCCAATAAACTCCCTCCCCAAAGTCCACCACAGGGTTAAACTGTTGCCTCCCTCTCTAAACCTCCTCGTTTCAAAAGTCTCAGGGGCCTCAGCTCAAAGTCCTGACAACACTTTTGCATGGTTCTCCCCGGAGAACGTGCTTGTTGCCGGCCCCTTTGGCCGTTTCATTCTAAGCATTCCAAATGGCCAAGAGGGCAGCAATGAGCACATTTCCAGCTGGACGTACTACGAAGGGATAGAAGAGCAGAGGGCAGGCAACAGGGATGCTCCACTTAAAGGTTCGAAAGACTTTCTCAACAGTGAACCATGAGTTTCACCTGCAAGTCTCCCTGTGTGTAACACCTGTATGACATACAATACTCTTACAATACACTATTTATCATCTTTAAAGGGTGCAATAAACTATCTGGGTTTTATCTTCCTTCTTTCCCTCCCTATTCTATTCTCTCTGTCTTTACTTGTTTGACCTGTGTTCCATAACACACACACATAGACGTCATAGACCTACTTATTTGCTCTTACTCTTATTCCAACAGCTATGAATTTAATTTGTATAGGTGCTGGCAACATGCAAAACCCAGTGTACACTGTTAACAACTGTCCCTGCAACTCCACAAAACTATACACAACACTGTGTAGCTGACACGAGCGAGCAACAGGCAGGTAGGCCTACCTACATGGCCACATAGCAAGATAGCGGGACAATGATGCACCTAACTGAGCTGTGTGGCTACGTCATGCTATGCTATGCTATCATCAATCACACTTATTTGTGCTAACTGTACAACATTATTAATGTCTGTGCCCCCTGGAGGGAGGAGGGCGCTCGTCTCGGGGCCTTAAATTATATCTAAATACGTCCTGGATTCTGATTCTGCTCCTTTCAGTGCCATTGTCTTCCTCTTCTTGGCGCCTGCAATTCCTGGCGGGCCGTAAATTGTAGCAACTGGTGCCGGCCGGTATAACACCGAATTCTGTGACCACAGAGGTCGCTGTTGCACATTTAAACGCTGATTGTCATGGAAAAGAAGGAATAACGGGGGGGTCTTCTCGATACGATTCCCTCCGAGATTACATAACTGTGGTTATGTTTTTGTCATAATGCCCACTTAAAATCATTTTATTAAATTAAGTTTTCGAAACAACCGTTTTTTGATTACTGCAGTAAACTATGAACTAACAATCAGTATTATTTTTTTATCTCATGTGGGCATTATGACAAAAACATATAACCACAGTTATGTTTATTCTTTCCTCTGCGGTCACAGAATTCGATGGTCACAGAATTTGGTGTTGCATCGGAAACATCAGTAATGCAAGTTTGATGTAGCCTAAACTTTGTGGTACATGGAATCAAATTATTTTTGCCAGAAAGAAAAAACTAAATAAAACAGGATTGGTTGTATTTAATTTTTTTTGTTTAACATGAATCTCAATCATAGTATTTATTGTGTTAATATAATCTTTTTGTGTTATGGTATGGTGGCAGAATTCCAAGTTGGCTTTTGTTGAGGAATCTTTGAGGTATTCACTGTCCATAATGCTACAGTACAAAGTGGGTTTCGTACATTACTTGTTCCACAAATGCCTTTATAATTTTTGGGGTCAAATGTGTGTGCGCGTGTGTTTGTGTGTGTGTGTGTGTGTGTGTGTGTGTGTGTGTGAGAGAGGAGAGTGTCTGGTGCCTGGGGTGAAATCAGACAGATAAAAGGCAGTGATGAGGTCTGGATCCTCAGCATCCTGACAGCTGTAGATTAAATTAAAGAACTTCTGACAAATCAAACAGATCTCTCTCTCTCTCTCACTCTCTCTTTCCCTCGTTCCCTCGTTCTCTCCCTCTTCACCCCTTGAGCCCTCATCAGGCGAGCAGGGTACGGAACTTGAAACAAAATTGATTTCATCTTTAAGGGCCCGGGCGGCGCTTTGAAACACCACCAGCTGCCAGCCATGCTTGTCTTTGTTTCTTTCTCTTTTGGACTCGTTGGCATGCCTTTTTTTCCCCGATACTTCAACAAACTTGCGCCATATTGTGACAGATAAAGGCAGAACATCAGCACTTCAAACCCTGACAGTAATTGAGAGATGAAACAGACACATTTTCCAGGTTCTGAGGCCCGCGCCAATCCACACATCAAACACACTCTCACTCGGGATTCTGCGGAGTGGCAAAACGACGAAGTCTGTTCCCACTGGATCAGTATGAGCTGTTAGCACTTCCTAATGCGATCTACTGCCAGTTAAACCTGCTCTTTGATATTAAAAACGGATTCAAAAGGCCCCACTTGCTGCTTTTAGTGAAACATACTTACGTGCTTAGGTTAAGTACAAACAGTTGCTTGGTTTATCTAAGATGTTGGTATTATTTATCAGCATTTACCTGAAAGAAAATGTGGATGTTGCAGAAGGTTCAGCAGATAGGTTCTGATATAAATATAATTATGTAATTATAAGTAGGTTATTATACTTGTATTAGGCTTAAAATTTGGTTATTGTAAGTGTTAAGGAGCAGGTTAGGCATTATGCTCAAAAATGTGTGGAGGTAGGTTGGGCATCTTCATAATCCACCTCGGTACTTTGGCCACCAATCCTTCTACCTTATAGCACCAATCCCACAAACAAAAATCCTCTATAATGTAAGAACGGGAGCCGCCACCCCTCCCCGTTCGAGCTCGCCGGTATATTAACTACCGGCCGTCGGCCGTCAACATCACCAACGCACCCTAATTATCCCTCACACCTGTTTCCCATCCTCTCATCTACCCTCCTGCCGCGGCTATATAAGCGGGAGGGTGGATGAGGGGAATTGTCGGTTATTGGTATTGTTTGCCTACATACGAGCGCTAGGCGCTGTATTGTCTTTATCATTAAAATTACTAAGCGCAGTAGCGCTAAACGAAGCCCAGGTGTCCCTGTCTGTCTCAGCTCTCTGCGCCTGCCGATACATCCACCGTTACATAAAACATCCTCCTTTACTCCTTTCCTCCTTTCTACTCTGTTAGATCAGCTCTAATATTAAGCACTTTGCCGGAATCTAGGCTGCTAGCAATTAATGAATTTTTTGAGGAGTGAAAGATAACTTTCGAGTGAATGATCACTTTCGAGTAATGTACTAAAAATGCATTAGTGAAGTAACCTTATGACATGATGCTGTCGTTATTCTGGGAAAATGTTATTTGCTTGCAAAAACTGGTGGTTAACCAGTTCAGCTGTTGACAAATGTACTAATTGTAAGTCGCTTTGGATAAAAGCGTCTGTTAAATGCTGTAAATGTAAATGTAAATGCATGTGAGGAATCAGTCCCACAACTTTTCAGCTAGGAGTCGGCCAACCTAACCACTAAGATATCACTATGGCACTTCTTATAGTGCCATAGTGTGGCTTGTCAATGTTTTCATTGGCTGTTGTATACATAATTATCATATACGTTTATTCTACAAGTATATGTAAATGATTGAAATCCATATTTACTTTATTAAGATGTAACATAGGGCTTCTGACAAATCCAGGAAGCAAAACATCTTTAGTCCGTAAGTGTAATTTAGTAAAAACTGCACAAATCCACTAGAGAGCAGTGTTGGGTAGCAGTGAGTGGAAGGTTGGGATTTGTGTGTGTGTGTGTGCACGTGTGTGTGTGTGTGTGTGTGTCAGAATGCCCGAGCTTTAGCAGCTGGCCAAACACGCCGAGGTGTGGGTGTGTGTGTGTGTGTGTGTGTGTGTGTGTGTGTGTGTGTGTGTGTGTGTGAAGACTAAAGAGAGTGAGATGCAGGGAGTGATGCGCACGGCTCAAGAGAGGCGTTCTCACCCAGCTCTTCAGTCCGGCTGCTCAGTCCCGCAGAATGAATGGGCTCGCTTGCCAAGAAAAGCACTCTAATCAGTGGGTTTCCTCTCATTAAAAGTTAATTAGTTTGACACAAGTTTCCTGCAGACCAAAGTATTGGCCACTTAGATCTCATTAGAGCCAAAAGCAAACATCAGGCCAGGGAAAGCTGGAGGAGCGGGCAGAGAAATACACTCACACACACACAAACACACACACACACACACACACTCGTATCTGAACTGGCACAATTAAATACACACAGTAATTCACACAAGAAATACTAGGAGCCCGTGAACGATTATTTAACAGATATTCTGACCACAACTTTCACTCTCTCTTAAAACATATCGTCTATGTCATATTTACACACTCTAGGTTAGGGCTGTGGTTCCTATACAACCCCCAGGCCATTACATACAAATAACACATGCACACACCTACATCCATTTCCCCAGTCCCTCCATCACTGTTCCTCTGATCTGTCCGTTCGTCTCAGACTTCCTCTTCTTAATGAATCATGAAGTTTGACTTTAACTCCTCAGCAGGGCTTGTTAATGGAGGAGCGGGTGGAAAGCACACAGTTTGTTTTCCTTTCATTAGCAAGGCAGGTTCCCTGCACGCGGGCCGAGGCGAGATATAGAGAGAGAGAGAGAGTACAGTCCGGTCACACAAGGCACCGCTAACAGGCAGGCCCTGTTTTCAGGTGGGCATAAAAGAGAAACGGGCGTGGCGGGGGCAGGAAACGTTGGGGCACAGCACTGTGAAGTGAAGCCTATTTATAAGTCTATGAGTGAAGCACAATGTGAGGAAACGTCCAGGAGAGAAGGAACTAGCCAGTGGTGAAAGAAGAAGGGAGAAGTAAAAGGTGGAGGAATAAGGAAATGGGAGGAAGAGTGCTGAAATTATGGAGGAGTGGTGTTGTAGAAATATAAACGTTCTGGAATGATGAGAGCAACTAAACTAAAGAGCTTCAAACTATTCTTACAGAGCACTAGACCCCCAAGAATTTGATCATGACAGGAGTTTCCCATTCACCCACATGAGTTATCAGCAAAGACAACCCCTCACCCCTGCCATTGGGTATTTGACCCCCCTCGTTGTCTTGTTTGTGCAACACTACAAATATCAGTAGATTTCCTCTCTTCCTGAGGACCATTGCATGCTGTATGTGTTTCTCCTTGGCCAAGCTTTAATAAATATATTCAAGTCAGACATCAAAGACTCAGAGCTGAATTCTTTTATCTAACAAGCCGAATAAAGATGTTCGATGGTTTCTTGCACACACAAAAAAGCACCTCAGTTCAGCAGCCATGCCTCTACTAATAGTAACCAATTCACAGATACATTTGAAATGAACAGTAGCCTACTGGGGAACGCACTTGTAAGCGTATTAGCATACGCTAACACTATACATACTGTACTGTATATGAGGTTTTTATGTGACACACACACAAATACACACACTTCTATTTTTGTCCTTACCTTGTGCTGTCATTCTTGTAAATTGAGTATTATTATCACTTTGACTGCATTCTTGTGTGTGTGTGTGTGTGTGTGTGTGTGTGTGTGTGTGTGTGTATGTGTGTGTGTATGTGTGTGTGTGTGGGGGGGGTAGTGAGGAGTGCAACCCAGCTGGTGAGCAGTTTTCACTGGAATTGATGAAGCTTGGGTTGGTTGACGTCATTGTTAGCAAGCCACTTAAATGCTAGAAATAAAATAATAAATGCATGTAAGGTTTTCAGGGTCTACTTAACATTTTTCTTCAGCCTTGGAAATTATATTGTCAAAATAATCCAACATGTGAGAACTGGTGGGAGAAGGAGCGGTGAGAAGATGGCAGTCCCATCAAAACATACTGTATACGGTATATGAATGGTTTGCATAAGAACATGTGGATGAGAAGAGGGGCGGGGGTAAACGCTTCGAAAGCTGTTGCTCTTGCTTACATAATGGATGTCTGACCCATAATCCTCTGGGGCAACACCACCAGACCAGCCGTAAAGAAAGCACCAAGCCCAGGAGGACAGGAGGTCAGCGTTTACCCCATCAGGACAGCAGCACAGGGCCGGCCGGTGCTGGAATGTCCCCCTATTGTGTGCTGGTCTTCCTTTGTGGGCATGACAAATGAAGTAGCTCGTCACACAGGGTGGGAAAAAGCGCCACAATGGCAGCAGGTGCAAGGCCATAGCCAATATTTGCACAGCGGCTTCCGTGGCACACAAGTAACCGCCCTGAAGAAAGGGGTTGACGGTCGCCTCGTAAATGGCTCCATGGCAGACACATAAATCCTAGACTGACTCCCCCAACTTACGCGCAACCCCTCTTTCCATCCCTCTTCTTTTCTCTGTAAATCCCTTTAGAGGGCGACAATTGCCCGCATGCATCTTGGCAACATGTGTCATTGTGGAGGTCAGGACAAGACCTCGGGTGTATCAGTGTGTGTGTGTGTGTGTGCCTCAGTGTGCCACGTAGAGTAGCTGACCACACTCCCATTTTTGTCACACCTCAGACGTTTTACTGTGATAAATGTGGTGGAGGAGAAAGGTTGTTTTTTTTTCTTCCTCATTTGATGCTACCATCAACTGTCTCAACATTGACAATTCCAGGTCATAACAGACACAACAAAAATAAATAACCTAAAATGAAAATAGGTGTGTGCGCGTGCATGTGCGCTTTAGCCAATCGCATTCCATTTTAAATGTAAATTTCTAAACAGTAACTGAAACAGGGTCTAAAGGCGTGTTTCCAGTGAACTCGAAGCAAATTGTTCACGCGAGGAGATTACATGCAAAGTCAAGACGCGAATAGACCCGAATTCGAACCGGGCGCCGCGAATGGCGCGAATGACATTCGAAATGAAATTTGCTCGAGTGAAATTTTTCAACTAGCGCGAATAATTCGCTTGACGTAGTGTCGCAAAAGCCTATCAGCGCTAGTTGTGTCAGCCGTGGTTGTTGATGGAAAGATAAGCTGTTTCCTTGGAAGCCCCTCCTCTTTCCGGTAGAGAAGGTTATTTGCGCGAGTAAAAACAAATAAAACAAATAAAACAACAAATAATCGAGCGTTCAAACTGACGCGAGTTCAGTGGAAACCCGCCTTGCTGCTTTGGTATTAGGCATGCATATCAAAATGTGTATGAAATTCCATAATCAAAGTAGATCTTACACACTACAGCTATAGGCATTCAAATACCATTGGCTTTTTTGAATATTTTAGTATTTCACAATTTTTTACTCACTTAATGGTTTATAAATGGTTTATGTAAAAAGCTTGGAAGGGTCTAGCATTTATAAAGGGGCTGGTTGTTTGTCTGCAACGACTTAAGGATTCAAAGTTTTAACGCTCACATTCAGTTGCAATAACAGGTGAAATACAATGTAGTGAAATGTATTCCCTTACCAGCATCCCAGTGTGCAAAAGTACAAAAATTGTCTAAATAAAGTAAAAAATAAAAAATAAATAAGTAAAGAATAACTAAAATAGTATTTCAAATAAAGACAGTATTTAAAATAAAATAGTATTTGCACATATAAGCCTGACAACAAACAAACTGAGTTGAGTCCAAGTACAGGTGGGAGTGGGTCCGAGGGGGGTTAAGGTAGTAACAAGGTAATTATGTGTAGGCAGAGCCATCCAACACCTATTCTCCCTGGCCCCCACCCTCTCTCCTTTCTGTGGCGAGGCATAAGAAATGAAAGCTTAATCCATTTAGATGGAAAATCTATGGTGGGGGCCCTGGCCGCACGAGGGGATTAATACGCTGACGACGCAGATTCATCAGCAGGACCAGACTGTTGTTCCATCACTGCCTGTCCGTGGTAATAAATAGGTCCCAGCCCCGCTTATGCTGGACCTCCATGACCATTCACTGTGAACATGAATAAAATATCATGGTCTGTCTCATTAGATGAGCTGATAGCCCGATATAGAGCCCCATCCAAGCAGCAGGGTCAAGAGCAGCCCGTAGTCTCGGAAAAATGTAATTAGTTAATCCAGTTAGTTAGTTAATTTGCCAGTTGTGACATTAAGATATATTACAGTATGTGGTTTGTTGGCACACAAGTAATGATGTAATACATATAATGCGCTCTACAAAATCTGCAATATTATGATTAAATAATAACACAAAAGTCACGAGGTTAGAAGGGGTCTTCCATGAGCCCACCGTCCTATGAATATCAGCATGGCTCTGCAGATACCTTGTCCTAAATGGGCCTACAGAGAAATGGTGTTGGCAGCGTTACAAATTTGAACTAATGACACCATAGCTCATGGCTATCAATGTCAAGTCATCTGCCACATTTCCTGTAGAAGCAGCTTGTTGCCACCCCTCATCAACCCATGAATGCATTGCCTAGTCACTACTATGTGCTGTAAATTTGCACAAGCAGGCTAATTGCCAAATAGATATTTTATAGCTCACTGCTAATACAGTGGTGGGGGAGGTATACAGAAAATGCCAGTGCAAGGAATGCTTGCAAGGTGTTTATGAAGTTAAATGCATCGCCACCTGGATGCTTCTAACTAGGGCTGTGGCGGTAACCGCATTACCTCAACACCGCGGTCATGGGATGCCTACTGCGGTGTTGAGCTCATTACCGGCATCACCGCATTCTTTTTGGCAGGTGAAAGTTACAGGAGTGCATATGGTGTGTGATAGGCTTGTCTATTTTTTCGTACCATCATACCTTCCTGACATTTCACCTATATCACCTATATACGGTACAGTGTTTGTGCGAGTTGAGCTGCTGGGTTAACTGCGCATGTGCGACACGCGATGCCCCACACTACATACGGCAATGGGATGTCCTGCTAAGATCAAGAATAGAGTGTAAACTAAGCATATAAATACATTCATTTCCAGCAAAACTCTTAATTACATGGGAAACCGCATGCGCCGATAAAAAAAGTATTTATAAAAGATGGCTGATTGTATTTTCCTAGTCTGAACAACCAGGAAATGGCTAAGTCTGAAGTTCATGAGGAGTGGGAAGTTGTAGTCTTGGTTGATGTTCCAGGCATATAAAAACATTTATTTTCAGCAAATCTGTTAATTACACCAACATTGTGCATGTGACACAGCCCACAAGACGAACACATTAAATAGTACTGTAGGCGTAACAGGCTGTTTTGCTGTCAAAACACAAATGTCCGGTTTATGATTACTGGACATTTTGACCGTCAACTTTTTAATATATCAGGGGGTTTTTTAAATACATTTTACCAGGAAGGAAATTTGGACAAGATAATACTATGCCACTTTTCAACTGTGGTTAACCGCCAAACCACGATGATACTTTGCTTTATCACCGCGTTAACCAAAAATCCATACCGTCACAGCCCTACTTCTAACTCCACTGTGGCCAAGAATGCACCGATTTTGCCAGAGCCCTGCTGCTGGTTAATGAAGGTTAATGAACCCTCAGCGGGTGCCCAAGGTGAAGGCCAGCTAATCTGTCAACTGCAACAATTAGCAAAGGGGACATCCACACACCAGAAATGGATGTGCTAGAAACTAAATATGAGGAGGAGGAAGGTGAGGATGGTGATGCCATGCCACGACATGGCATAAGAGCAGTGCACTTTAGCAACCCTCAGATTGCTTGACATGTCCACCGTCAGCCGCTCTGCCGCAGGGGACCTATATCCCGGGCTGGCCAAGAAATCGATGTGGATCCTAGCACAACCGATTACCAGGAACACTGAGGCTGGACCCTTACACTAAGATAGGAAATACTGACAATCTCCATTTTAGCGCTACAGGTGAGGTTGTGAAGTCAAATGGCTATCTGGCAGAATATTCGACACACAATGATACACCATAATACAGTTATTGGCTTAGGGTAGAAAATATAAGATTGTAAAATGACATTTATGTGAAGCTTAATAAGACCTTCTGTAGCGGAGATTGGGAGTGAATAATTTCTTACCCATCATGTCTTAGCCTCACAGTGACAAAAGATAAATTAACCCTGGTATTATGAATGAGAAAGAGGGCCTTGAGGTCTTAATTGAATATTGCTGGACTAATTTGGCTAGTGATGACAGATGCCCGGAAAAAAAAAGATCCCAGCAAACTTTTGTATTTGATTCCATATTTCATCATCTTTACTTCAGAATGTCACTGTATTGATTGATACATTTTGAGTTTTCTTTGTCAACGAAACTGAACAGAGGGTGAAAAAAATATGGTGAAGTTTGATGAATAGGAATGGCTAGACTTTAAATTAAAGAGACTCTGAATGGCTGAAATGTAATGCAGGCAGCATGTCTTTGATATTGGTACTGATACTTGGTACTATATTGGTACTGATACTTTGATACTTGGTACTGAGTAAAACATCGCAGCTGAACATGTTTGTTATTGGAAAGCATTGTTTGACTCTAAACCCCGGGTTATGCTGTGTCGAGTTGTTACAAAATAAAACAAGAAGTAACTCAAGCTATAGTATAAAAAAATAATAAAAGACAGAAAGGGAGAAAAACAAAGTTTTAACGTGTTGAAAGGTCAAACAACACAGTCAAGTAGTGAGCAATGTGAATGTTCTGACCTCCCACTCCTTTTTCCAATGCATTGATCAATATTAGAATGCAGTGCATGCACTATGAAAAGTGAGCCAAGAGTTGTTGTTGTTTTTTTTTATACTTAGACGTTGCTCTTATTTGAGAAGGGAAATTGACAACACCTCATAATGAAATCAAAATGTACCTTAGAGCCGGTAAAGCGAGACTGAAACGGGGCTCACGTGATCTCGACTTCGCACATTGTGTTCACTTGTAGTGTTTTGCTTTCCTTGTGACAAATCTGCTCAATGACGGTGGGTTGACTTTGAAATTGAGTATGTCACTTCAAACCACTGAAAAGACTTAAGCGGTTGGCAGCGACCTTGTTTCGGATGCTATTTCTGTGGGCAAGCAACACTAAGCGTGTTACTAGGAGTAAGACGATTTTTGATGGGGGAGAAGTGAAAGAAATAAGTCACGTCGCAGCGCCTGGAGCACTTTCAGGATGTGTTGGAGCGACACAATGTGACACTGATCACAGAGCCCACTGAAGCAGATCTCTTTTAAAGGAAGCCGCTCCATGCATGCGACTGTGCCGCTCCTGGCACACTTATTCATCCCATTAAGAGCGGGATGGGATTGTGCTTAAATGGCAAAACTTGTGTCCGTGTTGTAAGAACTGTACTACTGACTTTATAATATAAAATAGTGAACGTAATAATTTCACACACACATATACAGTATATATATATATATATATAAACATGTCACACTGTCATGCATGCTACAAACCAAACAAACATCAATACCGTATATGACTTGAAGTGGAAATTAAAAATAAAACAAAAACCTGTATGCCGCCCTGATATGAATCTGAGATGATTCTACACCATATGGTTCACCTTGAAGGCAGAGGGCTCAGGGCCAAAGCGACAGCGGGAATAAAAGACAACTTAATCAACACATCCGAGGGAAGTAATGACAGTGGACTATGAATAAATATTTTCCCAGATGATTAAAATGACGGGATCTGGTTGGAGGGCAGGGAAAGGTAGTGCTGGACTGGGTTTATGCATGTGTGTGTGTGTGTGTGTGTGTGTTAGATAGGGAATGAAGATAGCGCTCCAGCTGTCTGCATATACCGTAATCTGTGAGCAGACTCGGAGAAAGCCAAACCCTATAACTCACCCATCCACCCCCAACTAGCAGATAAAGACGAGGAATGCTATCCTCGAGTTCACTGGCTGCCAACCCGTCTGCTCCATGTCTCAAGGCTGAACTAAACCAACATGTGTTGTGTAACAACAAGTCCAGAGGAGAAAACGCTGCAGATACAACAATCCAAAGTGTGCTGTGCTGTCCACACTGGACATTAATGTGCACTTAAGGTGTAATCATTGACTTCTTGGTTTAGGGAGACGGTAGTATGTTGAAGTAGTATTGTGAGTCTTTTTCTGTTATTTCTGTGTTAGCTAGTGGACCTAGCTGTTTATACTGTATAAACACTACATTTGGGCAAGTTGTCTTTGATTGATCAAGCAAGCACAAAGCACTGGCAGCGTAATTGAGTTCTACATTAGCCCCGGCAATCTGGCAAATTGGGGACGTTCTTTCATGTGTGAATTGCCTACAAATCAGTTTCCAGGAAGTTTTTTATGGACTCAGAAATAAACATCATCTCTGGCTGACCCACTAAAGCATATTTAGAGCAGTAAAAAACCTCACATTACTTGCTACTTCTGCTATATATATATATATATATATATATTTGTTTTTTTTAATACAGTACATAGTGTATTTATATTTGTATTACATTGAAATAGTGCAGTAAGTATTACTTAA
>JAOEHI010000005.1:2929956-2945910 GCA_025447815.1 Percopsis transmontana
ACACACACACACACACACACACACACACACACACACACACACACACACACACACACACACACACACACACACCTTCACTGGGATATTAAAAACACACTCACATGTAGACATATCATCTGAATATCAATGCTCCATCACATTAGCATAAACAACGCTCCCAGTCATCTACATCTGATTTGACATTTGGCATTGAAATCAGTACCTCACCTTAAAATCATATCTAACAGCGTTGTACGTTTTATTCAAAGACTGAATGCATGCGTGTGTGTGTGTGTGTGTGTGTGTGTGTGTGTGTGTGTGTGTGTGTGTATGTATGAAAACGCAAGTTATTACTCGAGGTTGATACCCAGAGCAAACTGCCTCCTCCTCTATGTAAGAACCTTTTGCAAACAAAGACCAAACGAATAGCAAGGCGTGGGTTCACTGTATGCCTCTTTCCAAGGATGTGAGCCTGTTCGTTTCAAAGACTCAACTCTTGCTCTGCAGTCAAGCACAACCTTTTGCTAAATTGATTGGGCTCTTTCAAAAACCTTTTGCAGGCTTTTGAAGCTTGACAATGTAAAAAGTTTCATAATGCTCTCGTTGTACTAGAAAGTTTTGCAAACACGTCTTCTACCATTTGTTGCCTTCCTTCTACAGCAGGTGTATGAGGATCCACTGTTTGTTTTCCCTGCGGTTTTTGTGGTGAATGAAAATAAGTAAAGCTCTGACTTAGTTGCAAATTGAAACTTTGGGAATTAGTACCTTTGTACCTTTAGAATTCATTCTAACTGTAATTTAATCTGTTTTGTCATTTTTGAGATTTTAGCAACCTCCTTTTAATATGTGCTAGGAGCTAGCATCCAGCACTTCTCTGGGTTTGATTCATAATTTCCTAAGTACTACAAACCCACCTCAGTCCATAATCTGTTGCATGTTTTCATTGTTCTTTCTGTCTCACTAAATTCTTGCCCCCTAACCCCACCCTGTCAGATCGGACCCTCTCCCCACACGACCAGTCAAGATATACGGGGTCCGGACCTTGAGGCCAGTTCTGCTGTGCTCAGGCCTCCTCGGTGTCAGCCAGCCTTCAGCAGAGCTATGTAAACAGCTCGGCCACACTACAGGGCCCACTGACAGAGCCTGATTGCCCCAAACAGCCTCCAATCAAATGGAAATATGAAATAAATCACAAGTGACTGCCAAGGCTTCGAAGGGGTTGGCATTGGGTTTGTTGTTGTGGCCAATTCAGAGGGTCAGGTTTAATGCATCACAATAACCAAGTCAGACCACCTTTGTTTGTTGTGCACACCAGATCAGACGAGAGACATTTTGGCTCTCGCTCCTCTGATGAGACACGACAATGCGGCGAGGCTCAGCAAGGAGGAGGCGCTCAAATAATGGGTCAAGATAAGCTTGAAGGAACCAGAAAGAAACAAACGGAGGAGGGACAAAAGAGACAGAATATAGCAAGACAAGAGAAAGGCCCGAATGACAGTAACTCTATCCTAAACACAGTGCTATAGTGTCGAGTATGGGAACAACGCAGTGGGTGTGGTGTTAACACCAGTGTGACAGCGCTGTAACAGCAAGTCATTACGCTGTCATGGTCACAAAGCCCACTGGAACAGAACGGCGCAGTAGATGTACAAACGTGAACATGGCTCTCCAAGCTTTGATTTAGGATAGCCCAAGCAAGACTCTCTAGGGCTGGAGGGTGTGCATGTGTTGGTGCGTGCGTACGTGTGTGCGTGTGTGGGTGCGTGCATGCGTACGCTTTGGCCTCATCACAGCACCAGTCAAGGAATGGCTTCATCTGATTTGTGTATTCAACGTTACAGTTTGAATAAGCATAAGAGTCCTTGTATTTGATCAAAACGCAATATATCTACATTAAGTAGAACTACTGCCAGCTACCCAAAGAAAACACACCAGGAAACCATGGTTCAGGGAGTGTTTGTGTACGTGTGTGTGTGTGTGTGTGTGTGTGTGTGTGTGTGTGAGGGGGGAATGTTTGAGGTAGAAAAGGGGAATTTTTGATTTGCCTCTGTTTGCAGTTGGCTTTGTGGCCTAGTCGTTTTGAGTTATGCTTTCTTGCCCTAGTTGAATGTTTACTGTCATGACTCAAACCGCTTTCATTATATTACGTCAAATAATCACTGAAAACATAAAGGCGTACACAAATTGTTGATGTTACCTAGAATGTATAACAAAAGCCTTGCATCCTAATTGGTAGAATGTTTATAGAACGTGACCTTGTGGGCCTTGTTCTCATCTGCGTCCAAAATGTGGTTACACGTCGCTCTACCCATGCCTGCATCTGTCTCTATCTGTCTCTATCTGTACCTTTCTCCTTTTTCTCCTCTCTTTTCTTTCTTATCTCCCCCTCTCTCTCCCTCTCTCTCTCTCTCCCTCTCTCCCTCTCTCCCTTGCTCTCTCATTCCACCCCAGCTGGGTTCTAACTCCATTCCAAACCACCTAAAACGACCAAATTAAAACTCCCTGCGCTGACCAATGTTATTACAATCTTTAACATGGCTGTAAACACTGATGAAGGAGAGCAGTAATGGGACTTGCGGGTGGAGAACTGCTCAGGGAAGGGTGCTGAGAAAGGCTGGGCGGGTGGGCGGGTCGACCGGCGGTTGGAGTCTGTTGTTGTCAGCCATGGCGTTGGCCCTTGATGCTCTCTTTCTGCCTCCTCTGCTAACAAGCCCTTTCATTTCCTCCATGGAAAATCTGTTCCTCATAAAATCACACACACACACACACATGCTGGGAGCACTGGAGTGGGAAAGTGGAAAGGTGCCAAGGAGAGGAGAGATGGAGGGAGCAAAATGTAGGAAAACATCCATGGAGAAGTTGATTCCTACCATATTTCCTCTCCGTGCGGCGGTGGCCTGTAGCCAGGACTGAGGACATATTGAGTGTCAGTCAGAGAAACACAGAAGGTGCACTCAGCACTCATAGGTGGGGTAAATGTACATCTGAACAGTGTAATGTATCCAGAACCACACAATATGGATCACCTGGAACACCGCCTGCGATAGTGTGAAAGCAATATAAATCCACACGATCACATACACAATGTATATATTCATTCTTGTTTTATTTTCCTATAGTAAAAATAGAACTACTTTGACATTAAAGTGCCATTGTTTGAGGTTATGTATCATTGTTATTCTAAAACCACATTCAGCAAAGGTAGATCCAATCTATCATCCACATGCCCATGCCCAATGCAGTGCCTATGTAAACCCAACCCTGCCCCCTAGTGGGCAATCTTACACACAATTGCACACGACCACTTTATAGGTAGAGAACAGAACATGTATACGCCATTGTTCATATCCTCCAGTAAAACGCCTTATTAATCTACAAATGCATTGTTGTGTCTGTCTTTGGACTCTATTACCCTTAAAATAAATATCTTTACTTATCTTTACTACCTTTACGTATATTTACTAGACCGGAGGTAAACCGGTTTTCTCAGCACATGGTTCCACGCTACAAGCTTTACTCTGTGGCTCATTCCAGTCCAAGTGCAATGGGCCCTTTTGAAACCAGAGCATGGACAGTACACACAGCTGGGCTTTACGGAGCAGGTTAATGATAAAAATGAATGACAAGCTTTGTGATGGCAGGAGGCAGCGCTCGCTCTGCCTCGGAGTGCGGCATTCAGTTTGACCCGCGCTGATCCCTTCTGTCTGTAGCACTTAGAGCCAAAGAAAGCTGATTCACGCTCAAAAAACACATCAGCCGTCAAAAGGAGCTGTCAGACGCTAAGGTCGGAAGGCACTTCAATTAGAAGAGAACAGTAAGGCCCTTACCCTGGATGTGACATTTCTGTCGATCTGGCGTATTTCTCCATTGATGTTGTGAGAAGGAACAGCAGGAGCAGAGACGAAGAGAGATGGGGAGAAGTACGGAGGTGCGAGGAGGGGGAGAGACAAGCCAAGATGGAGAGAGGAGAGGAGAAAACACAGACATTTTTCAAAGGGGGGGGGGGGGGGACAGGCTGAGATTTAACAGTCAACACAATGCTATAAATACTTACTGTCCTCCTCTTCACTCCTCTGTCTCTTCTCCTCATATCACCTCCCTATAGACTCCACTCTCTGTCTTCCCTTTCTTCTCCGTTCTTGCCGTCCACACTTTTTTGTCTCGTCTCTCCTCTTGTCTCTCCCCCTCTCCCGTGGGTTCTGTGTTAAGAGCGCAACAGTAGAACATGGAATTTGTTTTGCTGCCTCTCATCAGATTAGTGTTGATTTTTCTGTTGCCAAGCCACAGTTCTGCGGAGTGGAGGAACTTCTTTAACTGTTTATAAGACAGGCATTTATACTGCACCACTCAGCGGACCCGGCTGTTTGTTACCTGCCATTTACAATCAAACGAAAATCAATAGATGCTGAAATGTGATTTTATGGCCCGCTGTTATTTAGACCAATGGCGATTTCCTGCTTAACAGGATATGGAATGTCAGTCCCGCCGGTGTGGAGCTGGGACAGGGATGGGCACATCACACAGTACACATCACAAAGTACAGTATGTACTAGCGAAGACGGATTAAAGACAAACATGGCGAGATAATTCACCTCGACGTTTGTATCCAAGAAACCGTTATAAATGCCTCCCAGTCTCATGGCAGTTGTCTAGGCTGATGGACGGCAAGTCAACGTTTGAATTCCACCAGATTTCTACTTGTTGTTGGTTTTTCTGTGAATAAAACCTCAGTGACATCAGTGACTGTGCTATACTCCTACTTCCCCTCACACCTTGTGTCATTTCTCAAGCTATACTGGGTACTCTGGGTTTCCCATTGTAAAATAAAACAGTAATTAACTTGTAGTCTCTCCAGCAGACTTGTGTGCCAGACGATGATGACACAGTGTCCCGTCGAACGAGTAATGACTGTGATTTACACTCTATTATTAGAGCTGCGCCCCTGCTAGCTGCCCTGGGAGACCCCTTGGGCCCCGCATCCTGGCAGTGAGCAGGGATCACAGCTAATGCACTGACTCACTGACCACAAGATAACATGTCGATAAGAAGCAAAATGACAACGTGCGGATGTGTGTGTGTGTGTGTATGCAGATGTCCTGCAATGTAAAAACAAATGACATTGAATGTTATCCTACATATTAATGCTACATGATAGCCTTTTGAGCCCTATATGTGACAGAGGCAGAGTTGCTAGGAGGGGATAAGGGAGGGGGGGGGGTGACAGCATGTTAACCCTGCACACTGCTGTTAAGCCCTCATAACAACACCCCTCAGAGGTGAACAACGGAGCAGGGGGATGGAGAAAGGAGGAGGCTCAGTCAACACAGCCGGCAACACTGTCATTTTAGTGCCCCCTCTCATTACCCGTCTCTGTCTGTGTACTCAGCAGGCACACACTCGCCTGGCTGCCATCTGACCGCCGCTGGCCCTGCCATGTATTCTGCCACACACACGAATGGAGACAGGGTGGGAGGCTTGCTCTTTCATTGTTCTAGACTGTTCTGGTCTGCCCCATATCAAGTGAAATACTTGGAACATATGAAAAGAAGTTGCTTCTGCTGGCATCAGGATGTGACAATTTAATGGCTGTTATAGCACTTCCGTTATTTGTATATATTTTTTTTATCTCTGTCTTTCCTGATCCCTGCCTTACACTGTTCTCCTGTGCAGTTCTACTGTTGTTGTCAAAGCTGAGTTTCCTGTTACGCACACCTGTCCCAACCTGTACTGTAGGTCTAACATTAAAGCCCCAAATCTGCTTGTCTGTCCTTTAATTATTCTTTAGGGGTCCTGTGCAATGTATTGTCCTGTGTAGTGTGTGTCTTGTGCCACTAGAGGGCTGAAGTGTGTCCTGTCCTGAGCTATCGTACAATTACTATGTGTAATAGTATGTGTATACTGTGTGTCCTGTAAACACATGCTCAATAGATATATAGAGATATAAATCATTCGATTTATTTAAAAATAAATCAATGTTATTGTTGTCAAAGTTGTCAATATTTGTACTGCTCAGTAGAACACGCATGCCAGACACACGGACGGATAATAGTCGAGGAATTTCCATTAGGCCCAAAGTGAACACGTGTACAGTACATGTGCGTTCCGGGCTGGAAGGCCAGTGGAGCCCGATGGGAGCTGGGGGGGGGCAGACAGAGAGGAAGACAGGGGGAAGCGTGGGATAGAGAGAGGAGCGGAAAAAGTGCAAAAAGGGGTTCCGCTATCTCAGCAGGCGGTAAAGTGCTGCCCAGCACTGTCACCGTGTCATCATCACCATGGGAACACAGAGCTCACAGTCTCTCCTGGGCTAATAGGCAGTTGTCAGGCCAGTGATTAGATAAATGCTGTGTTTGATTGAATCGTAGAGCGACCTGCCTGATAGGCGCCTATGAATGCGTGCAGAGCTAGCCTAAAGGCCACTAGGGGGCCGGAAGGCCGAGGCAGGGGGTCATGAGGGAAGTGGGGGCCGGAGAGGGTGAGGGGAGAGGCTCACTGGACAGGAAAACTAAAATCTCTCTCTCGCTCTCTCTCTCTCTCTCTCTCACTCTCTCTCTCTCTCTCTCTCTCTCGGGGCCTGTCTGTGTCTAGCGGCCCTGCTGCCTTTTTTCCCATGATTCCTGTTTCACATTCCCTCCTGCTATGTGACCTGCACACTAACTCTTGACTCTAGAAACAATCTCAACCTGCCACACACACACACACACACACACACACACAGAGAACCCCCAACACACACACACACAGGGAAGGGGCATGTAGAAGGGGAGGGGGCACATGCTTATCTAATGTTGAGGATTGAATTCAGTTAGCCCGGTGGGATTGGGTTAGCAGATGTCAGAAAGATAGATGGGCATCATGATACGCCACCCCAACCCCCAACACCCCTCAAATTGTTTTGCATGTTTTCGTGAGTGTGTGTTTATGGTGTGTGTGTTTATGGTGTGTGCATGTGTGCGCTTAGACAAGCCATCAGATCCACATTTACCTGGACCCAGCCAAATATGTAGGTCAATTTCTTCTTAAATATTAAAATGTGGACCATTATTACATTTACATTTACATTTACAGCATTTAGCAGATGCTTTTATCCAAAGCCACTTACAAGTAGTACATTTGTCAACCGTTGAACTGGTTAACCACCATTCTCCCAGAATAAGCGCAGCATCATGTAACAAGGTTACTTCACTTGTGCATTTCTAGAACATTACTCGAAAGTTATCATTCGCTCCTCAAAACAGTCAATAATTGCAATAATCGAAAGTTATCATTCACTCCTTAAACAGTCAATAATTGTAAACCATTATAAATAATTATTATGACTGTAAAATTGATATTATAACTATGTAAATGAAAACTGTTTTCTCAGGGTTTAGATTATAAGACAGAACCACTTAATGTAATGCAAACATGGACAGGCAGTAATAGTACGTTATGAGCACATTAAGACCACAAGCAAACAATTCCAAGGACTGGTGTCTTTGTTTCTTAAAGTGGGCCTGCCTGAATGATTGATGCATCCTGGGACTCTAGTAGCTGTCGAGCCCGTCTCTGTGATGGTTGTCTGGGGACTAGGTCTGTCTGTTTGCCCCCAAAGATATCTTTTCTTGCTCCTTCAGGCACACACACACACCAATAAACAAATTTTCTCCCTTCTTAAAAACTACAGGTGCTTTTCATAATCACTTCAAATCTCTGACAAATGTGCAACATAAGATGTGGAACAGAATGGAACGCAACAGAATGGAATGCAACATAATAGAACACAACATTAAACGACAAAGCACAACAGAATGGAACACAACAAACACATAACAGAACAGAACACAATAGAATGGAATGAACAGTATGGAGTGCAACAGCATGGAAACACAACATATTGTAATGCAACAAAATGGAACACATCAGAACACAACAGTTATATTTAGGCACACGCCTACAGCCCACAGCTGTGCATTGACGACATTCTTTCAACCTTAGCTTGTGATTGGGCTCTTCCATCAGTGTTGTGGTCATGTATTGATTGGCCGGCAGTTGTACTACAAGCCAGCCTGACTGCTCTTTCTCTGTTTCCTCTCCTATTCTATTTCAGATGCTGCTGGAGTTTAACACACACACTCACACACACACACATGCACGCACACACGCACAGTCAAATACACTTTAGTTGGATTAAAGCCAGTCACTTTGACTGAATATGATCTAAATTCATGTTCAACTTCTCTTTATCTGGAAGATTTCTCTGTCTGCCTCATTCTCAACAAGCACATGCAAGCACACCGATAAAACACACACACACACACACACACACACACAGCCTATATGGGTGTGTATGATCTACTCTCAGGAGAGTCTGATACCCTGCAGTAATGGTTAGCCATACCCGGCTATATCTGCCTGCTTATGGCCTCAGGCAACTGCTTAGCAATTCCACTCTGAATACAATAGGCTGTAGCCTTAGACACACACACACACACACACCTGTACATGGACATACTCAGACATGCTCTGACACACACACACACACACACACACACACACACACACACACACACATCCGACAGGCCTCTTTCAAAGCTGCTGTCCAGTAATGAATTTCCAGACCTTGGAAAGTTCCTTCTGATACACTTCAAACGGGTGCTAACAAAAAAAGACAGACACCCCCCCACCCCCCCGCCTTCATCTTTCCCCAACCTCTTTCCCCTTTCTCTCTCTCTATGTATGCCCATCTATTTCTCTCTGCCACCTGCGCATCAAACAACAAACACTGAGCCTTTAAGGGTGGAAGGACCTATTGTTAGGCTCAGTCGTCTGTGGCTTCGTCTTCTTGAAGGGAATTTCATAACATTTAAAGACGTGGCTGATCTTTGGTAAGACTAAAGGCTTACATGTGTCTTAATCTCTCTCTCTCTCTCCCTCTCTCTCTCTCTCTCTATTTATACATTTCCAGTGTATGACACTGGCTAGTCGAAGGGAGCAGTGATTTGCGGCGAGAACAGGATCCACATATGAAGACATGCCAATCACAGCTGGGGGAAGAGAGGGAACAAGGAGAGGCAGAGAGGAGAGACGCGACTGCTTCTCCGGGCGGCATGTGATAGGGTAATACATTTCTGTCACACTCACTTCCTGTCTGCTCAATCAGGCCGAGGAGCGGGGCACCGGCCGTTTGGGCGCAGTGGGGGGGGCTAGGGACATGAACATTTTCAGTTGGTTTTATTAGTAGTATTTTCAATACTATTGCTATTCCCAATACCGTTGTTTTTAATGCTACTTTTGCCATTAACGTTATTACTATCACTACTCTAATATATCATATCATAACATAACATAACTTTTGGGAAGTAAAATGTAGGTGTGTGTGTGTGTGTCTGTGTGAATGAGGGTGGCAGGGCGATGTACAGTACTGTAAATATAAAACCCTGACTTCCTGCTGTCTCCTCCATTATGGCGGCCAGGGAAACCTAATCTTGCAGGGCAGCAGTACAGCTGCCAGCCACCTTCCCTCTGCCCGCCTGTCTCATTCCACCACCCCAGCCTTCGCTCCCCTTCAACTCTTTGCTCCTCTCTATCTGCGTCTTGGGCAATGTCGTCCCTCTCCAATCCATTATTAGTATCCACAAAAACAATAACAACAATAATAACTCTTCACACACACCGATACACTGTTGCTAAGGCCTGATAAGGTTTCCTATTGGACTCCCTTACACTCCCCTATGGGGGAAAGGGAAGGCAGGACATGATGAGAGAGAGAGAGAGAGAGAGAGAGAGAGAGAGAGTCAGAGGAGGCGATACGGGGACAGGACAGAAGGACAGAGAGGGTGGACAAGGGAAGACGAGGGCGGCGGCCATATTTATTTTCAAGTGTTTCAAGTGCTTAGGCATGTTATCTAACTTCCACTTTTCTTTTTTACCTTGACCTTGCACGTGGAGGGTATTTTCCAGTCAGCAGAACGCTTTATCTCTGAAAGCAACAATCAATAAGGATAATTAATGATGCCCGCCGCAATGATAGCCTCAGCAGTCATTACTAAGCATTAATCCATGCAGTCAGAGGAGGGTCAA
This sequence comes from Percopsis transmontana, assembly GCA_025447815.1. NCBI lineage: Eukaryota > Metazoa > Chordata > Actinopteri > Percopsiformes > Percopsidae > Percopsis > Percopsis transmontana. The sequence continues at coordinate 2,939,995 of JAOEHI010000005.1, forward strand.
GGCCGGCTGCATCGCTCACCTGGGGGCGGGGCGCAAATTAAAATAATCTACACACCGGTCGCTCTGTCAGGCCTTCTCTGATGCATTCACCCCCGTCGGACCGTAATTAAACCTGGCCCCGTTGCTGGGCGGCGGGGCAGCGGGGTGACAGCCCACTGCGATGTCTCTTTAATATACAACACTTAGCCTGCAGGGTGACACTAACAGCAATCTGCGGGAACTCATCTCACCTGCGAGCGAGGAAGGGCGGGAGGGTGTGTTTTTTTTCTTTCTTTTCTTTCTTCACAATATGCCAGGACATAAATCAAACACACAACACGCAATCTTCTAATAACGCGGCGCCATCAGAAATGTGATTTAGCTGTAAATATAATTTGGTCCGGGTGTGAGACATATCAAGTGGATATATTATCTTGGTAGTAATGCCGTGCTTAGAGGATGAAAAATCACACAGACGTATCTTAACAGGTGATGTTAGGATAACTCTGCACACCACAGAATGGTATAGGCCTAATGTCTTAATATAAGATATTACATTAGATACCGTGATAGATGGTTACAAACAGATGCTCGCATTAAAAAGGCATTCAACAGTTTGACTTATAAGTGTAGGTGAAACTAAAGTATTTGCAGTAAACACATTGCTGCTTTAGGCAGTGTAATTGAGTACAAAATGAAAAATGTAAAACATAGCCAAGGGAACATACTGTTTCACTAACATATGACTTTTTATAGATTGAATGCAGAGAAACACACAACAGAATAAGACAGTATTATCTTCCTTACAAGATTTGCTACTGTAAAGCATCTGCAGTGGACAGCACAGGAGCTTCCACAAGTCCATCTTGTTGTCAGGGCCGTTTACATTCAATAGGAAGGACATATTCAGCTTGATTCTATAATTCATGGATGACATTTTCATTGTATTAAAACTTTAGGTAAAAACTGGAAATGTGAGATTTAATTTCCCGTAATGTTTAAATTACTTTTTGCTTGGCCGGCATCCAAACATGTTGAAAGCGCTAAGGGGCAAAGAGGAGATGTTTAACCAGAGGTTGCTCTTACTGGCGGCAGATCTATAATAATGAGAAATGCATTTATCCTAAGCTACCCCCCACCCCCGCGCGCGTGCGCGCCCCTCCCCGCCCCCACACACACACTCACAAAAATTCTGCGAAAACATCTTGTCTGTTACGACCGGAAAATAACGCACGTGATGCACAAGGGAAAGTGAACAGTATTCATTTCAAATATCAATTCTCCTTCAAATGTGTCAAGGTTGTACTTACCGTGAAAGATATGTAAAGTCAAACCCGCATCAAGAAGAGCACTCGATTATGATTGACAAGCGCTGGTTATATCTCACTCCCACACGCGATTATGCTGCCTTCCTCTGTCCTTCAGTGTCTCTCTCACCTTCAGCTCCATTTAGCTAAAGTGAGGAGGCGTTTTGTAACTTGGCGCGCACATCATTTCAATCGAATTATTCTCTCAGAGTTAATGTAGTGTTGTCTTCCACTGTAAATTTGCCTCCCATTAAACTTATAACTGGTAAGGAACTGTAAGGCCTTTAGGTTATAGGGTCAAACTCTCTGCACTCAGAAACACACACACTTTGAAGCTAGTAATCAGTTTTAAACATGTGCGAGTGTGATGAAGGGCGAGGAAAATAATAAGTTGACATTTTCTTTCTTAAATGAGGGCATGCAGTTAGCAAAGTCACCAAAATATTCCTTTTGCATAATTAATTTGAGTTGGGCCATGGCAGACATTTTGAACACTGGCCAGCAGGAACTAATGTCACCGTGACATTAGTTCATTTATCATTTTTAAATTCCCTTTCACATGACATCGCAAGTGATTTAAAACAAGTATACATATTCCTTTTGCCTATATTTCAGTGGTTTTTAAACACCATGACAACAACTATTAAAGTAGATTTCAAACTAACGTCTACTGTAATGTGTGGTCTATGACTTCATTCTACATACAGTTTAGAAAATCCACACATAGAATTACTTAGCCATAGAAGGTTGCTGTTTCCTGCGTGTGTTTCTGCAAACAATGCCCTGCCATTCTACTTTCACCATTCTGGTAATGGAGAATTACAGAGATTAGTGATATGCATATAAAAGACTGTCAATCATTTAAAATTAATTCTGTAAAGCGCCTGATGATGTGATTGTTAGATTGCTGATCGTCAGACCCAAGCGATCATTACAAAATAGAGAGCATTTGTAAATTGAAAATGTCTGGGAGAAGTAACTGTAGGTTGTTTCTTCTATTTCTACTTGTGTTGTCTACCAAATTCCCTCCTTTTTTTGTTTTAATTTCAGAAGCAATTAGCAAGAATATAGCTAATGTATTGTTCATTTGAAGACTAAACACACTCCTGTGCTGTTTGTCTCAGTTAATATTGTCAGGAAATGGATCTAGGCATGTTGCATCGACAGACGTTATGGGGTCAGACGGTATTGTTTTTGTTGAGTTTGATCATGTTATGAGGTTAAACAGAATGGACAATTTTAGAGATTAACCTATTAGGCCCATAGACTGTATAAATAATAGGTTGCACTGACCTTGCGCATGCGTAGTAGGAGTATAAACTGCCCGAAGTAACTGCCCGCGGGCATTACCAAGATGGCTGCCGAGTGGCCAGACTTTCCTATTAGGACTTTATTCTGTACATATCCGGGTGCGCATCTGCTTGGCCGCCTGTGTTTAGCCCAGTCCTGTCATAAGGTTAGCCAGCCAGATTCCTGATAGCGCTGAAACCTGCTAGCTGGCTAATTAGAGCAGCTCATGCATCATTTGACTATCAGCCCCCCATGCCACTTACTCCATAATTTCCTGCCTGGCTTGGAGGGCCTCGCTATCGCTCACCCAGACAGATCGGAAGCTTTTCTTTATCTCCTGCATAAAGTCAGGGAGCTGCACCCGTACATGCCAGACAGGGCCAACACTGGCTTACACCTACAGTAGGTATACAATGATTAGAAGCCAACGGTCTGAACTTGGAATGCAAGAGAAAGAGAAAACTGTTTTGTGGTCAAAAAGTTGTTCTGAAAGTAGGATCTGTGTGTGTGTGTGTGTGTGTGTGTGTGTGTGTGTGTGTGTGCGCGCGTGTGTGTGTTTGTCATTCACCACTGTGGCATCTTACCTTCTCACTGTATTCACATCACTAATTGAGGACATGACAGGGTTCTCTCACAGGCAGATGGATGAAGCAGGAGAATTGAGAAAGCCATTAGCATCGCTGGAATCACGTCCTGTCATGTAGTCAATACACACTGTTTTATGTGTCTGCAAGCAAAGATGGAACAATTATCCCTGTTATTAGGCACAGCACTCAAAAATAATTTGCACGCACACACACACGCACACACACACGCACACACTCAATCACACGTGCGCTTCAGAATACAGGATAGCAGCAATAATCATCTAAAATCAGTCATTCATTACTGTCGAGTAAGTGTGACATTTATCTTATTAAAAACAGAGATAACAGGAAGAGGAGGGGATGCAAAACGTAATTAGTAAACAAATCTAATTATTAACCTTCGTAATATAGTGGCACTTTCTGATTTAGGCAAAAATGTTGCCATGCTACAGTATTGTGAGCAATATTACGGTAATCATTGCACATTCTCCTCTCCTGCTCTCACCCTAGGCCTTTGAAACACCTCTTTTAAGAGCAGCGCTTGTGTGTCATTGTTCTTTTAATAAGCGCTAATGCATGATAAACACATGCAAACACATCACGGCCGCGTAGCTATGAATAACTCAAAATCTACCCAGGGGGTCCCTGGCCTCCCAGCCACCCCCTCTTTCCCCACCCCCCATGTGGGTTTGCATCCCCTTACCGAGCAGCAGGTCTCCAGGTTCGCGACTCCAGGGCTGGTTTAGTAATCACAGAACACTGCGGGCTGTTTGTGGGGGGATGCCCGGCACTCCGATCAATACAACAGGTACAGCAGCAGGAGATGAAAAACCTGAAGAGGCAGTCTCTAGAGAGGCCGTTGTCATATTCCCACTGTGAGAAACCAGTGCACTTATAGAATAACACACAAACAGCTCAATCCAAAACACGCTGTTGACTAAACTCACTGGCTATTTCTTATTTTGTGAGGTTATTCAGAAGAACGTTTATTTCTGAAAGAGTGTTTCTACACACACTTTCTTCTTTCCTCTACTTCAACGTAAACACGTGCTCACTTACGTGCGCGTGTCTCTGTATGCGTTGCAAGTCTCAGAAAAGGCAAAAGGATTTATGGAGATTGAGATTAGGAAGAAAGAGAAAGAGAGAAGAGAGCTAAAATGAGGGTGAATGTGTTTTTCCCCTCGCTTGCTGCCACTGCCGTATACGCTCCAGAACGCTCTACCTAAGATTTATGACACCCAAGCAGAAATATTATCTTCTGCAGGTGTCATTCATCACCTGCGCCGCGAGACACTGAATGATACCACCAAATTATGCAGATAAGCCATGTCGAGGGGACGATTCAATTCGGTAACCTTGGTAACCCTTGGTAGCGCTACACCGCGGCTCGCCTAAACACATTCATCCCGGCACGTCAATTAGCAAGTTCAAGGGATTGATTGGAACATTTAGTGTCCTCATAAACGCGGCACACGTATCAGAGTATAAACATGTACACCGCCCCCGCGTATGCACTCAAACACACTGCTGTTCATTCAAGATTGTATGTGTGTGTTTTTTATGGGGGTGATTATTGGTCTTACATTGGTCTTTATAAAGTTTTGTTCTATTCTATTCTGTTGAAAACCAGACAGACGGTCAGCCACAGAGATGGGAAAAAATACTACAGAAGTGGTTTATGCCAGGGAGCTAGTAACAGGTGCACACACTCAAAGCCGGAATGCAAACAAAAGTCTTTCACTGTTGGCCTCTAAAGACAGCTTGCTTAGTTGAGCTATGGGTAACTGTGGGTAGAGAGATGCTTCTCAAATTCACAGCCAGCGCCATAGAAATAGGCCTATTATGAGTATTTTGTATGGGTTTCAGAATCAGAATAATTTAATTTAGTATGATAAATTCCAAGGATTTTTCATTGTAGTAATGATATTGGTGTAGAAATATAGCATATACATTCATTGTATTATATGATAAGTACCTGCTGGCGCACAAACACTTTTATATTCATAACATAATTATATGTTACAAATACATATTCATGTGTTATCATGATATTCAGGGACACCAAAAAGCCATAGTTTACCCATCTCAAGGCAAATTTAATCATATCTCAAATGTCTAGAATTTTCCTTATTGACCTTAAGTAAACTATCCCATCACATTTAACTGCTTTTTTAAAAGGTCTGTACCAACACGCAGCACTGAGCCCAGGTGGGTGTACCGTAATTACCAAACATATCTCAGCGTATTTGGAAATAGGCATCTTCCTTCTCTCTCTACTCAGCAGCGTTTACGTCAGCGCTGAGCTCAATTATGATGCAAAAGGCTGTTTTTGAAAATCCTGGCTCATTTCTAATTAAGCCACACACTCATACTTATTTGTAGCGCATGTCCTGACATAATGCAAATACTATGTAAATTAACGGCACTGATCTCCCGCGAGCTCCCCACTCAGAGCTCCTCGGAGACTAGCAGGGCGTTTAGTCATACTTAATACCAGTTTGGTTCCTCATTGGCTGGAAAACAGGCGAGGAAATGTAAAGTTACCATGCTTAAACTAGGAATGAGACAACACAGTAGAACATAAATAAATAGTTATTGTTCATATTCTTGACAATTCCGTGAACTCTCTCTCTCTCTCTCTCTCTCTCTCTCTCTCTCTCTCTCTCTCTCTCTGTATTCTTAAAGCTTATAGCTACTTGTGCCGGACACAGAGCTCTCCAGATGCCCGCACAACCCACACCCTCCAGCTACAA
>JAOEHI010000005.1:2966832-2987457 GCA_025447815.1 Percopsis transmontana
GTGTGTGTGTGTGTGTGTGTGTGTGTGTGTGTGTGTGTGTGTGTGTGTGTGTGTGTGTGTGTGTGTGTGTGGTTTGGAACCTATTGCCTTAACATTCTGCTTTGCCAGGAGGTTTCCACCAGCTCCTGTGTTAATAGCTTCAACAGCAGAAACATGGCTTGTCTGGCTCGCAGTGGAGGCTCATGGGATCACACAGCCGGCATACATATACCATCTCACCGCCTAAAAGGCCTACAGAAAGAAAACATCGAACTGAGACTATCTTACTATTCTTCCCATAACGAAATACAGGAATAATGGTGTTGCAGAGCTGCGCGAATTACCTCTATTCAATTGAAAATGTTTAAACCACTTAATGTATTCTGGATGTACTGTACACTAGTAGGCACTTATCTGTCACACGTGTTTACATTGTGGCTATTAGCAAGGTAATTGCTGTCAGCAGGCACTAAAATTCAGTTAGAACTGTAATTTGTCTGATTGCTGGTGAAGGCAGTTGACGAATACAGAGACCACCCGTCACTAGATGGTGAAACTGAATGTGGCGTCCAGCATCGAGTAGCCCTGGAACATCTCACTGACGTACTGTATATGATGCTTATATCTAGATATCTGTGTCCTGTTAGCCTAGCCGGCTCACAGTGAGGACTCTTAGCAGAATGCCGACAGCATGATCAATAGGTCAGTCTGATGACAGCCGACCTCAGGGGCTTGGAGAAGAGACGGCTCAAGACATAGGGTAGGGGTCACGGAGCTGGATGGGGGGTAATCATGTATCTCACTGCCCCAGAATGTAGCTAAGTAGGAGGGACACCACCCACAAAGCACTCACTTAACCGCGTACCCTGACCCTCACCACAGAAGTGCTGTTCACCTCTGCTATTGCAGTGCTTCTCAAACCCCAAGAGGGGGTTGCAAGATGCTGTTGGGGGGAGGGGGGGGGGGGGTATTGTGTCAAGATTTTTTAAGTAATGTTTATAATGGCACTTATTACTTCTACATTGTTTGGTTACCTGCCCTATGTTTTGCTAGTAAAACAAGAGGTTCATTACATTGGGGGGGGGCCACTCTAGACATCACAACGAAGCAATAGGCACAAGGTTGAACGGAAACGCTTAATTTTTTTCTTGTTTTACAATAATTATATCATGGATACTGTAAATGATCGTTGATCTTTTTATAATCTGTTGGTATTTCTAACGCCGCAGTCATCCTCGTAATAATAACGTATAGCTACATTAGTCAGTTATTAAAGAATCATTATTTACATAATGTTAAATAGTTTACAATCCATCTATACAAAAGAGAATCAAACAATAAGAGACCATACAACAGGAAAATAAAAGGAGGGCAATTCTATATAAATACTTTTGTATTTATTTTGTAAATACACTACGATTATGATATCGCCACTGTCATGATTATCTTCAAATCATCTTAGACATAAGCCATGTACACCATTTTGAACACTAGCTCCACTATAAATTAGACCGTTTACTCCTGACTGCCGCTGGTTTACATTTTACCCTCCGTGATCCTGTGTAATTACTGCACAGAGACGAGCTACGTGAATTTATTTCCTGCATGTGTCTTATTACGCGCTCTGTCTGCCCGACACACAAATAAAGTCTGTGTCAGACGCAGGGGAGATGCTGGCAGCGATATAGCGCCACATCTACATTCAAACGGAGCCATTTGACAAAGCCCTAGCAACAGGCTTCTTAATCAGCCCCAGACTGCCCCCTCTGCTCTGCTCTGCTTACAGCCATGATCTTGAGAAGGAGCTTAAATTGGAAATTATTACACATTAAACCCTCGACGTGCAGGCCGGGATCGAACTGGATCAATATCTTGCCGGGCACAATAAATCAGTAGCTTTCTCTCCCCCTCTCGTTTTGTCTGCTTTGCTTTTTTTCCGTGGCTATAGGCCACTGCTCCGCTGGAACATATTTAAATTTTCTTGTAACAAATTAATTCCAACATTTTCCCTTGATTGAATTAAGGCAAGTGCTGGTACTGTCACAAGTGTTTCGGTTGCTCCTGGGGGTAGACAAATTGCTAGGCCTGGACACGGGTAACAAGCGGCGGTGTTGAGTCGCTGATAATCTCCCCACTAATTCTCCATTACAGCAAAATGAGGCCATAAATCTTCCTGACAGCTGATCGATGTAAACATTGTTTCCCCCATGATTGCCAGCTCTCCCAGCGGAGCCACTGTCCGCTCACAATCCGCTGAAATTACTCCCACACCAGCCCCCAGCACCCCCCCACCCCCCACCCCCCCTTCACTCTGTAACTGGTGTGTGTGCACTGGACTGGCTTGGTCCCTCCTTTCCTGCCGAGAGAGGCGGCAAGCATCTAATTTTAGCTCAAAGCTGGCTTATATAAATATATATATATATATATATATATATATATATATATAATTATATATATATACACAGTATATATGAATCAAAACATCCCCTGTTAAACCACTGACAGGCTTTTCTTTTTACTGTTATTCGATGACCATTTAAATGCACGCCAGCGGAGGTACTATTGATTAAAATAAAACAGATTTGAGAGAAGTGGATGAAGGGAGAAATAGCCGACCAGTCAGAACTGTCTTATCCCATAATGACGGGATGTTGAAGGTAAAACATGCAGCATACGCATGTCCTCGCGGTGAAACAAAGATTTGGTTCTGTCGCTCCCCCTCCTCCGGTGTGGGCGATGCCATTAGTCGGGGTAAACGGCAGTGAGAGATTGAGTTGTCAAACAGTCAAAGCAGCAACGGTCGTTAGTGGCGTGTTCGCCGTCTGATAATATTCTACACCATTATTAAAATCTAATATGCATGCAATTACAGAAACGGGGATGCTGTTAAAGGGGGTGTCTGGCTGTAACCACAGAGTGAGGGGGAACACAAGAGGCTTCTTAAAGGGCCACGCTGCGTCGGAAGCTTTTCGCATGCATACAGCAATGGACAGTGTGTTGGCTCCAGCAGAACACTAAGGCCCAGCAGGCTATATGCATACAGCACGGTTCTGCACGGTTCTGTATTTCACAGATCTATGTCGAGATCAGAGGTTGTAGAATGTCTCCCCTTCTTATCCTTGACAGGCATCCACTGGTGTTTGTATACAGTCTGGCTGATCTCTCTCCATTCTGCCCACCGTGGTGCCTGTGTGGCCAGACACAACAAACATTCTGTTCTGTTGCCTGTAAAGGCCCGCTCTGCACTCCGACTGATCCCTGTCACCGGCGTTATGACTTCCTCACCCCCTGAGAAGAGAGGAAAAAGAGAGGTAGAAAAACAGTCCGTAGTCATCCGTCACTGTCCATCTCAAATTACAGCTCAAGCAATCACCAGGCAGGATCAATAGTGAGCGGCTGGGCTGGTTGGGGGATGGCGGTACAGGGGGGGACACGGGGTAGGAGGGAAGGTCTGGAGATGATAGAAGAATAACTGATCAATACAGGAGGATGGAGTCTGTCATTTTGAAAAGGGCCGGTCATCCACTCCCACCTGTTCAGAGATATATCCTCCAGACTAGAGTCATCTGTAGCCCTGGTAAACTCCATCCCCTAAACATGGCTTCAAGTAACGGTAACATCGGAGATGTTATCCGCAAAGTTTCATGGAAAAATCAGTCGTCTGGCCGGTGTCATATACCTTTTGATATCGCCATGTGGTCTCCATCTTCCATATGTCTCCAGTTGTGCCGTACTGTTTGAGCTTCCTCCATGTTCCTAGCCAAATGTGTTTCAAACCTTCAGTACACACCCTTCACACCCCACCCGAAGATTAATAAATAAAGATACACTTCCAGTGGCAAGTCAGTGAGAGGAGTCTGTGTGTTTATTGGGTGATTAACTCAATGGTATACAAAGATCTCCTCTATCGGGAAGCTCTCTGCTGTAATGGCTGTTTGATTGGAAGCCAGTGGCTGTATTGACAGGTGAAGTGGACTGATTAATGGGAGCTTGAGCCGGTAAGGATAACAGTCCTTCACTTGGCTTATTTAACTCTTAAGTAGTGACTGATGCATCACTACAAGGGTGTCTTCTAAATCACCTTCCACTGAACCTTAATGGAGCCATTTATGCACAGCCCCTCTGGAAACACTGGTCTAGGGGATTTCCATATAAATAAACTGCTTACTTTTTTGTCTCAAAATGTGAACTTTTACTTTTACTTTTACTTTAAGCTAATTTTGTCCATGAGAACACCACAGAAATGTTTAATATTGCCTATTAGTGTAAAGGTTTTCAACACAATTAGCAATGAATAGCTGCTAAAGTATTCCAAAGGCAACGACTAGAAAAACAACACAGTAGCAAAAGAAACACAAATGTTTTCTTTTCCTAAAGGTACTCTCCTCGGTTGTGTCATAGCACCCTCAGAACTCACTGGGGAGCAGTAGAGAATGATGTGAGCCTATGGGCTCTGTAGGCGGAGGAGAAGAGAGGAGTGCCAGTCAGGTGTGAGGGGTGCATGTACTCTCAAAGTTTCAAGCCAAACAAAAAAAAAACATTTTGCGCAATGCTGTTTTCAACCACAAGGGCAATTGCGGTACCACAGCTGTGTCTGTATAAACCCACTGTATCACACATTAATATTGTATGATTGTATTACTGGTCAAGCTGCCCGTTACAGTCCTTTGCGTCATATGCTAATCTAGTGACCCGTGGTGCAGAGGTATAAAGTGAGGTCAGAGGCAGTGGAAGGAACCTTGAGTGTTGAGCGTTGACACAAAAGAAAGTCCAGGGCACACAAGAGCTGAATGAACATACTGTAGTGTATCAGTACTGTGTCTGTCATGAAGGGGTCAAAGGTCATTTGGCAGGGGCATGGTTGAGGGTCTCATTTCAATTCAGCACATCAGAATAGCTCAAATTGACACGGGACCCATCTGCCCACTAAATTAAGCCTCTACTCTTTTCTATTTGGTTGTTTTTTTGTATTCTTTATCAGCTCATCTATTTCTTTATTCATTTGGTTGACTTTTGAAAGGGGAGAGGTGACACATCCTGGGGCATTATGTGTATTATTATTATTTATTGAAATCAAGCGTAACACTTCCAGACTCCAGGGTCATTGGCTGTTATGTATTTTTTTCCTTCTCGCTTCTTTCTCTCCATGTGAAATTGATCCGTTTGTTTGTGAGGATCTCCAAAGGAGAGGAAGGGCTGTTCAGAGCTCCGTACCGGCAACACGAGCAGAGCAGAAACGCTGCTGGGAAAGGATGCAGGCAAAAATGCAGAAATCCTCCCAACTCGCTCTCTCCCCGTCAGTGGGCGTGACCTTGGGGCCAGAGCTAGCCAGCGGGCGGAGGAGCCGGCCGGCAAGTGTGCATTCACACGCAGAGGAATTTTGGCAGGCAAAGTGGAGCGCAGGTCCGTGAGCCCTGGCCCTCTGCTTAAGTGAGTGCAAATTAGCTGAAATAAAACTTTTAAAAGGTTTGTGTAAATTTGATTTATTCTCCGAATGCTAAATCCTAATCGCATCAGAACAAGGTCCCCCTACTCTTTGAGAAGGCAATGCTGCTATGGTGATCTGTTTGGCTGCTGAACATTAGGGCCAGGCAACAGGTGAGGGGCCTTTGTGTTTGTGGTCCAGAGTGAATTATTAAGGACGTAATTACACAGCGCTAGCAAAATGCTAGCTAGCTCCGGCTATCAAGCAAACAACGCGTAAAAAAGATGTCTGCCAAGAATACAACCTGCGGTGTGAGAAAGTGGAATATATGGCTAGCGAGAGAGAGTGACAGAACGAGAGGGGATGAAATGTTTGTTCCCGCGCTAGTCTGTGTGGGTGCGTGCGCACATGGGCATGCATGTATGCCCTAGCGTGTACACGCTCTCTGTGCCTGTCTCTCGATGTCGTGAGCCATCTCAGGGGCGACCGAGCCACTGCAGCCCCCACGGGGGTCAGCCATGTAAGGAACATAAAAGGCCAATTTAATTTAGCACGTCCGCGGCTACAAAGTATTTTAATTCCGACAGCTGTGACTGAGGAGTTAATATTTGACTTGTCAGAAGTGGGGCCGGGGCCAGTGAATCATTGTAATTCTCATTAAGAGGCTCTCCCCTAGCAGCGCCCTAATGCAGAATAATGAAAGTCAAGACAGAGTGAGCTTCTAATGCCAGTTGAGGCCTATCTTTTAATATTCCCCTCTTGATGGATTAGGGAAGCGGGAAATTCATCTCAGATCATAGGGCCTAATTTAATAAGGGATCATTCCAGGAGTATTGCATTTTATAATAATGTCATTTAAAGTGTCGTCTCCCATTTTTACTGTCCCATATGTATGCTTATATAATGGTGCCAGAGGGATCTGGTTTTACAGTGCTTGGATTTCTCCTGTGTCCATACCCCCCCCCCCCCCCTCCCCACCAGACCACAATACACGGCCTCTCTGCGGTCCGCAGGCTCTAAACCCGGGTTTTCATTTCACATTTTGGTGATAAAGCCAATTGAGTGAGCAGTTATGAGTAAGTTAACCTACTCCAGCATGTTGCCACTTCTGCCAATTATTTCTAATGAATAGTATTTAGGGAAAATCACTGTGTTATGAGTGCTGGGATTGTAAATATCACCCAAAGGAAATATGATAAGGATATGTAATGTTTACTGCTTTGCATGCTTTAAAAACTGTTTTCAAATAGACGGTGCTTTGCTCAGCCAATCCAGTCAGAAAAGTGAAATTGCTTTTAGGAAATGGAGTAAAAATATGTGTGTAAAATGAAAAGGTGCTGACATTTGTAAAAGCACAAAGGCACAAAGTTAGTATCACCTCTGCAGAAGAACATAGAGTGCTGCCTGTCACTGACAGAAGCTTCCATAAATGCAGAATAATTTTTTTAAGCACTTAAAAGATTCAATTGAAAGGCATTTACCTGATAACCCTTGTCGTTTACAATTTTCCAGGTGACAATATAACAGTTGTGATTTAAATTCAAACCATATTAGGAAGGTCATTATAACCAGAACTCTCAAATTGGAACATAGTCTTCTATATTCTGTTCTTTTTCTAGTAGTACATGTAGCCTAAATTCCGCTGGTACTGTACATTGTGTCATATTCAATGTGTTATTCCATATGGAAAAATGTAAAGCACCTTATTTAAAATTCACACTTTCAAGGATAGAGAGATAGTAGTGTTTCCCAAAGATAGTCAGTCAACAGATTATATGCTGGCAAAGAGCATACTTTAGACCCTGATTTAGATTGTATATTAAGTAAAAGTTTTTTTTTCAGACCTTCAAATGTCAAACTGATGTACAGTAAACAAGAGTACAGCTAAAATTGTTTTAGACTGTATTTTTCATTTTATAATTTTTCTTCTTTAAAGTTATTCATGCAGGGAACAAATGCCTGAAAATACAATAATTCTAGTCAAAAACCCAATATTGCGTGGGTGTATTCTTGATTTCTGTTCGGGCCTAGAGGTATGGATTTATGAAGACAATGTATTATATAATTTTTTCTTGAACATGAGTCTACATGTGTACATGAAGCAGAGTGATGATGGTGCATGGCTTCTTCCTTGACAACCAAATGCCTCTAGGTTCTTGATTTGCTGTGGAAACATGCCTTTTATCATTTAGAAATGAACAAAACAAGACAATAAATGCATTTCTGGGCAAGCAATGGTGTGATGCGCATTTTGCCTTCGTGCAGCTAGCTGACTGTCAGATGCTGCATAGAGGAGGAGAGTTGTTTGTTTAAAAGATGAGAAATCTTCACCTCAAGCAAGTATATGCTACTGTGGCCCTACAAGAATACCTCCAATAGCCAGTGTGTTACATGCTGCATGACCCTTTAAAAGGGTCTTTGAAGTCATTAAGATAAGAGGCCGTCTCTTAAACATACTTTACCACAACAAAGTGTCCTCTTTGGCTCTCTCGTGTCTTTGGTACGTATGTCTGCCTCCACTATCCCACTCCTCGTTCTATCTCATTTTTCTTATCACCGCACTTGTCCTCTTTACCCTCCCTGTCTCTGTCATTCTCTTTTCTCCCTCCTCCCGCAAATTCCACGGCCTTTGTCTTGTTCTACTGGACTCCAGAATCAGCTGGACTAACCTAAAGCATCTCATTTTCAGTGCAGTGGGTTAGGGCACAGTGATTGCATCCAACGTACACGACGCCAACAATGCAGACTGCTGTGAGAGGAACTTGTTTCTCTCCCCCCGTGACTGTTCATCTCTTGCTAACACAACCCGCTACCTACCAGTAGCGTAGCAAGTATATTTCTGGATCCATGTGATATTCCTTCTCAGCGTGTCACTTCCTTGAATTCTTTTGATTAGCAAACAAAACCAAAAAAAAAGTTGGGAAAAGTTTTGTTCACTGCACACAGTGCCACCCAGTGTCCCGGTGTTGAACTCATGAATTTCTTAACACTTCAGTACTGACGTTTTTCCAAATCTGGAAAGCGGTTGAATTAACATCCTCTTGCGTTGAATGACGTGGAATCTCCCAGTCGACATTCACAAGTGTAGGTTGTTAGTGACACTTATTTGTTATTTAGTGTTTTCAGCCAAACAAGATTCCGAAACCCAACAGTGAGCGAAACAAAGAGACAGCTACAGTGGTGTCATACACAGACGAGGGTCCGTGCGAAGGGAGGGTGTGCGACTGAGGGCCAACTCGCTAGATCTATTTTTACATCCCATTTCAGAATGAGATAAGGTCCCTCTCTCTCTCACACCCCCCCGCTGCGGAGGAAGCTAATGCAGGGCTATTTAATTAGACGTTGGCAGATTGTTGAGCCAACAGTGTAATCCAATAAAGCCCCGCACCACCATGGGGTCCTGTCTACTCAGAGGCCTCCCTGGCCCCGTGATGCAGCTCGGCCAGCCCTTTGCATTTTGTCTGCCCTTCTCCCGCATTGTGACATCAATTTACATTAGCCCGCATTGATATAAGAAGCATTCTTCCCACCAGTGACCCCCCTGACACAGTGACAAGTGTGTGTGTGCGCGTGTGTGTGAGTGTGCGTGTGCATGTGTGTGTGTGCGTACAGACACCAACCCGAACACGGCCGAGCATGCACACACACACACAAACACACTCAACCCACTGTTCCCTGAACTTGACATCGTCCCCCACCATTATACATTACTTCTGCTCCTCATATTAGCCTGGAATAAGGTGTGTGTGTGTGTGTGTGTGTGTGTGTGTGTGTGTGTGTGTGTGTGTCATCCCATTATGCATCAATCCTTCAGCCCAGGGACAGTTGCTTGCGTACACTAGGCTAAGTAGTAAATTACCATAGCAATACAGCTGTCAATACGGCTGTAGTGGTGAGGGGACAGAGGTGGCAGGATCAATAAAGACATCTGAATACAATGTCCAGGGTTGCCTGCACCCCCCACACACACGCACACACACACACACACACACACACACACACACACCTGTTTTAAATTCTACTGGACCCAAATCATTTGACCTCATGCTCTCAAACAGGGTTAACTCCTATGAGCCTTTCAAACATACCTTTCATGGAAAGCATTGTAATAATGAATTATTGGATAGGTGATTGCATAGCAATAGCATAGCATAGCTTCGGGTGAACTTGAAAACGTTACAAAAGCCTGACGCCTCTGTGTATTTACACAGTGTTTTAAGCTAAGCTAAGTGTTTAAGCTATTTTACAAAGTTCTTCCCCTCTTCTCTCTTCTTCTTCTCTTATGATTTTTAAATTGTGTCTAAAGAAGGATTTTACATTTTTGTCACACCTTGCACGGGATTTATCATTGCTGCAATAAAAGGCTTGTACTGCTGCATGACCTTTAAATAAAACATAAATAACAGCTTTCATTTGTCTCTTCTTTCTACAATAGTCCATACATATCACATGGGATTTTATTAATTAATCTATCAAATTTTTTGTCCAATCCCAGTGGCACACAGAAAGAAATCACCATTCTTTGTTCATCATATTTGGATTTTTACGTTCCCACTGACTATGCCCCCATATGCACTTAAAAATTGTCCAAACACGTAAAAATGACACAAATCAGCTGATTGACAGAATTAACAAATTATTATCTCTGCATTTTAATTTGTTAGGGTTACACCCACACTGCATTTAAATTGAAGTTCGGATGTGCTAATTGTGCCATCTGTATTATGAGGTTAGAGACTAAAGTGTACAAGTGCATTTCCATCAAAGAGTTTTATATTTGCAAACATCAGTAAGACGTATTGATTTTTAAACTGTACATTCATGAGTTTTCAAAACCACTTTGCATTTTCACTGATACAATGTTTACAGTGCATAGGTGATTAATGCTCGCTTTGAAAAACAGGGGACATTTTCCATTACATCAAAACTGTGTCTCGCTAACTTTGGCCACCCATGTCTGTCATGGGAGCGTATGAATGGGGCTGACAGATTTATAAATGGTCATAAATGCCTCCCTTGGCAGAATGTTGAAATTGTGTTCAATCCCAGGATGAGTGATCCAGGACCTCCCTGGATTTGCCCACATTAAAAAGACACTTGAGCATCCTGATGCAAATAGTGGGTGATTTGTCGGAATTTTTGTCATTTCATGACATATAAAAATGACATTCTGTAAACCTCGGAGAGCGTGAACACAATAAATATGCAATGAGTAGGCCTGTGTTTCCAAAAGGCTTTTTGTAATTTAAGAATCTGTGTACAAACATTTGATGATTGAAAAGGGAGTACTCTATTATACTCACACACAGATGATTGGATCTTACCAGCTTGTAAAGGCTCAACGGCCAAATATTTAGCATTTACTGTGTGCCTCTCATCTCTCTCCCATTCTCCCATTCTCCAATTCTCGCTTTCTCTCCCTGACTCACTTTGACTTTAACACAGACAACAGTGCTGCACATACACACATACTCACAGGCCTAACCCTCTAGCATTCATCCACTATTCACTAAATGTCTCCTTTTTCCAGCAGAAACAATATAGTCCCCTCAGACATGCCGATGCCCACAGGTCTCAACACATACACCCTTGTTATGTCTCCCTCGCAGGGCGCAGAGGTATACACTATCTCCCTAATCTGCAAACCAGCTGTGACTGGAAATGATTTAATAACAAATAAAATGCACCCAGTACATAAAAATGTGTAGATTGCCTGGGGGCACCTAAACAGGAAACAGTGAAACAATTAGACTTCTTGTTTTGTTCTGACCTCTGTTTTGTTTTGTTCCACTTAGCCGCTGCATAGATGCAGCTCCGATGGAGACTGTTGTTTTTCTATGTCTGTAATCACCAGGGTTAAGCCCGCCTGGCCGCACTGGGGGTCAGACCTGTGTGAACACCCACTTTTCATCCAGCAATAGTCATATACACTGCTAATACCGAACTGTATGAATGCTACACGGTTACTTGTCTGGCGGCAGCAAAGCCCACACCAGGAGCTGTGGTTAACCACCCAGGCATGCGGGGCCTACACAGTGCTCGCATGTGATAGCAGGCAGCGGTACAGCGTCCTAATTGCTGGCCAGAGTGCTATTGGAGCTTTCAGCAGGTTTCTTTTTCACTTTCGCTCCATTTGATGCCTTTGAAGTTGTTATTTTATCTGGCGATGCTCCTGATGGCTGTTGTCTTTGTTGTGGTGCTGTGTGCGCCCCGCTCTTTGAGCACTGCTCACATGTAACAAAGGCAAGCCCTTAGAGAGAGGGGGGGGGGGGAGTTTTCATCTCACGTTTACTCCCGGTGCTGTCTGTCGGTTTGTGAGGGGAGGATAGTTTCGCTGTAACATCTTTGACTTTCAGACAAAACTTCACACATTCACAGAGCTAAAACAAAACCAACACACACACAAACACACACACACAAGCAGACACGTTTCCATCACTATGCACAAAAATAAATCGATGCATCATTAAACAAACTGACGCCACTGCTGGTGGAAGCTGCTCTCTATGAGTGTTTAACATGCTCTCTTTTGATAAAGACCCAAGTGCCCCTGTGCGGGAAAACGATAGAGCTGTGTGTGTGTTTGTCTCAGGGGTCTCACAGAGGTAAATATAGCAACAGGACGGCACCAGTTGATATGAAGGATTCCATGATGGAGACCCTGAGGACTGCTGCCCTGCATGTGTGTACAGTAGTCTAGTATTGGTGTCTTTTCCATTCACTCTGCACACAAAGATGGCCAACAATGGCAAAAGGGCAAAGGGAAGGCGACTGTATGAAACGGACAGACAGTGAGATGGAGGAGGAGAACCACACTGGCTCCTGAATGGCTGTGTGGGGGCAAGTGTCTTAAGAGCGTGTTGAGAGGGAGTGAGAGAGAGAGCGGGCCGTCGCCACGTCTAATCGAGAGAGCACTTGTGTGTCCCCGTCTCATTGTCTCCTGGTCCTCCAACGCTCAAGGCATCTACTCTATAACGCCACACCTCGGGACTCGGGCGTTGTAAGCATAAAATATAGCACTTTTAATACTGTAAGAATATAGATTTTATTGGTAAAAGAACATTAAATATGTTTTAGTTGGGTTCAAGAGTCATGTTTGATACAGAATAAGTGAAAATCTGCCATGTCTCAATTCCTACCTTTAAAATATTTGGATAATAGCAGGGAATAAGCCTAGTTGTAGTTGTAATTTTTTGTATATGGAGTCATAGAAGTACCATGGTGGCGCTAAACAGTTTGGTTTTGCTGTTGCCAGTAGCCTATGAATCACAAAGCCTCAATACACACTATAAATAGTGTCTTGAAGAAGTGCTACTGAAGAACAGTCGAACCGTTTCCAGAGGTGCCTGACTGGGACGGTCACGGGACAGGCGCGCTCATCCATTAACAGCAGCGGTGTGCAGTTCCATCCCAGGGCAGCGCGCGTTCCCGTTTCAGCACATTCCCAGTTCCGTCTCCTCCATTACTGGCTAGGCTCAGAATCAATAATTCAATAGTTTTGGCGTCTAAATCCTGCCCAAACGGCAAGATACACTAACACGCCAGACTCCAGTGCATCTGTAAGATCGGCATTAATTAATAGCCAAAGACATTGTGTTTTGTGTGGAAATATCGGAAGAGTAATGTGATCGGGATTCCTATAAAATAGGCTCCTGGTGTTTATTAAATGCTCGATAAAAGACGGTTAAGATGTCAGGAAATGGATAAGGCAAATCTGCACTCGCAGTCAAGTGGTCCAATATACACGCTACCCGTGAACCATGTGCATGCTTATACATCTTCACACAAAGGTCCTGGCTCGATTTTACAGAGATTAACTGCACCGGCATAGCTACTGACCTGTAGGCCATCATTTTCAAACTTTAGCTGTGCGTGTTCAGCTATATTTTAATACATCTGAAAGGGTCAATTAGAATTATATCATAATTTGTGTGATCACAAATGGCGTGCTTTTAGTATATGTCTAGGTCTAGACACCTATCCAATGATGAAAGCAGCAAACAAACTTAAATTACGCTTCAAGGCGATGTTAGGCTATAGGCCAATGACTTACTATAGGCCAATAACCATTAATATCAAGTTGACAGCCATAAAGCAATTCAATTTCTTTAATAATTTAATTCTGTAGTATGCGTTTCAAGTATTTCGAAGTATTTTGTTACAACCCTTTTTATCTGACAGTTTTTCTACCTTGTTATTGAAAATTTCCAGTCCTCTCCAAACGCCAGAACGAAACTATGAATAATGCATCGATTTGGCATGGTCGCCGCAACAGACACCGTGTACCTAGATAAACTGGCCTGTCACAACTCCAATGTTATCAAAAGACCAATAGCTATACATGCATTATTAATTCTGTACAATATATCCTACGTAGTATTGTGATTATTATTATTATTAATAATAATGATAATAATAACTATAATAATACAAATAATACATAATGTGTTGAGTGTAATATAGATAGTCAACTCGTTAAAGAAACTTCTGCTGATTTATTATGAACGAAAAACATTTTGTTTCGGTGAATTCACGTTTCACATATGTGATGGCAAAATAAAAATTAAAACAATTTCTGGGATATTTCTTTTGAAACCCGTGCCTCAGGTACGTTCACTTTCACTGTTATAAAAACATCAAAATTACATACATAAAGCACATGATTTCAATACACGGAAATGAAGTAAAATACAAATTAAACATATTCCTCACGAGGCATTCATAAAGCCACTAAATAATAAAAAATAATGCATGTTTCTTGAGTATTAACATATTTTACACGTGTCCGTACCGTCTCACATATAGTCCTAGGGTTATTGGCAAATATTTCACTGTTCACCGTTATAAAAAATTGCATTTAGAACCCAGTGACCTCCTCTAAGAAGGGCAAGACACCATCGAGCAAATATGGACACTGGGATTATCCTGACGAACAACTGAAGTTCAGTGCAGATAGGCCAATAATCAACTCACATCTCTGCTATCTCACATAACCTCTTTTCTCTTAGGCCCTAACAGTGGCCTAGAACCTGCCGCTCACACTAAACAAGGTCCAAACAAGGTCAAATTGGTGAAACATTCAAGTGAGAGTTTATTTTTCTCGGTGTCTTTTGAAAAGAAGAGATAGAGAACGAAGAAAGAGAAATGGACAGAGGGAGGGAGAGAGAGAGAGAGAGAGAGAGAGAGAGAGAGAGAGAGAGAGAGAGAGAGATTGAACTGCATGGCTCAAATTACGTCATCCTGGAGGAAACAAACTCATGCAAACACCGCCCGAGTCATGTTTATCAATTTAGACAAGAAACAAGAAAAGAGGAAAATCTCCGAATAGGATTTTGTGTCTCTATTTGCCAAAGGATTTCCGCTCTTTCCTTCGCGGAGAAAGTGTTTTGAAATATAACGAGGCCAGCCTCTATATCGTTTCAAAATCAACTGTTAATAATATTAAAACAGATAACAATAGCAGAATGGTTCGCCTTGTTTGACAAAGAATCGAACGTCCCAGCTGCATCCGTCCCCCTCCATATAGTCTCACGCGCAGCCGCTTGCCTGCTAAGCGCGCGCGTGGTGCACGCCGTCCATCCGTTGGCCCCGTCTGATATTTGGCGTCCAAAATCACTCATGGTTCACGTCACAGTCTTTTAAATCTTTGCTTTCCTTCAATTCATAAATAGCCTATATTTTCAATAGTTATACACGTCGTCCTTCATTTAGAAAAAAAACAAACATAAATATTGTCCTTGATTTTCTCACTTTGTAAGCGTTATTTTGTATCTGGTGCGCATTTTGATGACTCTCAGTCGATATTGATGACGTGTGTGGACGTCTTGTCCCGGCGTCACAGTCCCAGAGCAGCAGTATGCTTTTTGGCCTTGAGTCTCAGGTCGGCGATGCTGGAGTTTTTGTTGGTGTTCTTGGCCGCCGCAGCTGCGGCCACGACCGACGCCGCGGAGGCGGATTCCGCCGCTAGCGTCGCCAACGGCAACCCAAACGGCGGGGCCGGGAACATCATGTAGGGCGCATGCGCCGCCAGGTGAGAGTGCAGGTGATGGTGCGCGTGGGCCACAGCGCTGTCCAGCTGCAGTTGCGCCTGCACCTGAAAGGAGAAGGGCGGCACGTTGCAATGACTATCCTACGGACGCACGGTGGGAGAGAGGGGGAGAACACGAATTAACTTTGTGCAAATTGATTCTGCATTTCACCACGTGTGACTATGGACCACATTGCCCAATACATGTTTTAATTTCTGTGCAGGAGTAGGCCTACCAAATGTATTGTTTTCCTCTTCAAAGGCTTAGATTTGGCTTTGGCTACAGAAACAGTTGCATAGTAGGCCTAACCACAGCCTAAGCTTTTCTTGCTCGATGAATGTGTAAACTATCCATAAACCAATAGAAAGGATTTTCCAATTACGTTTACAATCTCACGCCATGCTGGCACGACGCAGGCTATCTCTCTGAGTGTGGTAGTATAAGTTTTGTTATTGCCTTCGTTGGAACTGGATTCTCCCCATAGCACTTGGACAGGGCCTGTGCCAGCGCGGCGGTCCGGGGATTGTCTGGTAGAAGACTGCACGCTTCAAAGTAACTTGCCTGTTGGAATGGCATCCGCAAGGCCCCTACGTTGACATATGGTGCCACACGACACGCTTCAAACTGATTCGCAGCTCCAATGAGAACCCCTAAAACGAGAGAACAATTATGATGATAATATTCAGCGAAATCAGGAGGCGTATAGCCTAAAAAAACAGTAGCTATAATAAAGAGGAATGTTCCTCACAGCGGACATGCAAAAAACAGAAAAAATAAAACGCATAGTCACAGCCAGGCCTACGCTGTAGTGCACACATATTAGAATGTTGCATGCGAGAATAGAATCGAACAAAATCTAACACAACGCATTTGGTTATAGAATACAACCCAATATAATAGAGTAGAATATAATAGAATACTTTTGGTTATATTGTAATGAGAGTACAAGGCTAAAATCGCACCTTTATGTAATTGGTTTTCTTGCTTTCTGCATTTGGCTCTTCTATTCTGGAACCAAACCTGCAGGGACAGAAATTAATTAGAGACCTGGTGATTGGCAGCTGCTTGTGAGGGCATGTGTAATTCCTCTCAAAGTGACAACAACCGCAGAAAAACAATATCCCAGAGGAGCACTGAAATATTCATGGCGCTGCTTAACCCCAGATTTTAATTATTACATTTATTTTACAACGAGGGGCCTGGGAGGGAGTATGCAGTATCGTGTTTAAAAATAAAGAGGTGAAAGTGTCTAGACCCAAAACACGAACGAGAAGGGGACGTTAGAATCTTCTTATGAGAATAGAAACATCGGTGTTGGAAATTTGCAGGCTATTGGACAATAATAAATAACCTTGTCAGCGTTGGTTTCATCTTTCTATAGATTAGCGTCCCCGAAGAGCAGAATGGACTCTCGGCTATCGAATAGCAGCGTGCTATTACGGATTTGGACATCAGAGCAAGGCGATCTGAGACGAGCTTTCTCTTTTCTCCTGCTCATTAAATGGCCGCTGAAATTAATTACCCTTATCTGCACAAAATCTATGTCAGTGAAACGCTTAAATGGCTTGCAGTTTTGTTTAATCACTGCCATAACACACTGTAGCCTACATGCACAAAGCCTTGTTTCAAAGATATCTCGTAGGCTACTCTTCGTTCTGTTGCTTCAGCGTCAATTTCACAGGAGAATCTTGAAACAGAGATGAAACGTTGTATTATGATAAGGCTCTTTGAACACCATTGCGAAGTGAAATAGCCTATATAAATTAGCACAATAAAACGTTGCGCTTTTATCTATTGAACGTCAGAGTCAAATAAATATAATATTGATTTGTCTGTCGAATTGCATCATATGTTTACCACAGCACGTCTATTCAGCCATGGATTAAAAGCAAATATTCTATTATAGATTTAAGAAGAATTATGTTACAGAAAAATCTTAATGAACAGTCTTTGGGTTGTCTTTTTGTTCAACTAGCCTTAGAGCGCCTCTCGGTTCTTTAACACGGTGAGAAAAAGCAGCAGATTTTGATTTGGGTAGAAAATAATACATAATTTATGCAAATCCTCGAGCTGTGGTCGTCGCACTCGCCTTGCTTGTGACACAATACGCCTTGGTAAAATTCCAATTCATGCCGGGAGACTCCTGCAAAAGCCTGGCTTTAACTTTTTTTTGGGAGGGGAGCGTATAGGGGACCTTTTTGTATTGCTTCATATTTTTTAAGAAAGGCTGATACATTGAGTTTAGAGAAATACATAATACATAGGGGATAAAAGAGTCTGAAATAAGATATTTTGGAGTTTCATAAATCAGAGGAGAAGCGATGTCTATATGTTCATTGTCGCCGCGCGGAGCCCCTTCTCCCGTTACACAAGAGAGTGCCCCCCCCCCCCTCTCTCTCTCTAACGGCTTACTGAGTTTCTGTGCAGATGGTCTTTTCCCAAGAAAAAGGACATTACTGGTGTAACAGTGGTAACATATACCAATGAAGTGAAGCTATATGGGAGGCTTATTTGTTTTGGCGGATGTGGACAGCACCTGTGGTACGATTAGGCCAACATATAGGTCTGATATCATCAACACAAACATGGCAGGACACATAGGCCTACGGCCCGGAATTTCGCCTAACAACTATTTGCTAGTAAACGCTATATTTTCCAATTTACTAGGCTCATCACAAGCAGATCTCTCCCCCCCCCCCCCACACACACACACACCCACACCAACACTCCAACCAGCCACCACCACAAACACTAACCACACATACACGCGCGTCTAATAATTGAGATATAGACCAATATTTCGACATTTCCAATTGTTCCTTCTCCACATTAACTCATAAAAAAAAAAAAAATACCGTGTAATAACACAATAAATCATAATAAAATGTACTATCTGCACATCGAGGCTTAAATCCGTATTAAATGCAGGATCCAAGATACATAAATGTATGTTACATTATTATTATTATTATTATTATTATATAATTATAACATTTGTATTGCTATTTGACTATTACTATTATATATATACTATTTTATTATAGACTATTATAGTATATAGCCCATAGCCTACCTGTACTCGAGCCTCGGAGAGTCCAAGACGCTGGCTGAGCTCCTCGCGCATGAACGCGTCCGGGTAATGCGTCTCGTCGAAGAGCCTCTCCAGCTCGTTAAGTTGCTCTAATGTAAAGTTAGTCCGACTTCTTCTCTGTTTAATTTTAGTCTGCGTCTCGTCCTCTAAAGGCTTCGAGTCCTCTTTCCTTTCTTTCATATCCGTGTTGCCTAAATTGCAAAACATAGAGGGGTAAACAATTTTTTGATATCCACACACACAAAATGGCACACAGAAAGGCAGCAAATGATCGAGGTGTAAAACGAGCGACGATGCCTGAACTAGTAGAGGAGGGGAGAAAAGCCCCACTACCTGACCTTGATAAAAATGAAGGGAAAACATGTGCGTCCTTCCAAGCATCACAGAGATATCAGACCACGGATGTTTTGTAGAGCTACATAAAGCTCTTTAATTATTAACTACTTATAAATATGCAACACTTTGTCTGATGCGTGTCTTCCTCAGCTCTGCTTTAACCACTCTGAACAGAGCAGATTGCATTTCTTACATGCCACATAACTAAATTTGGAATTGCACAAGTTGATATTTAAGATTTTAGGCTCTAGTGCGATTTAATAGCATTTGATTCATTTTCTACTTACTTTAAGTTAGGCATTTGTGTTATTATTATGGGCGTTACCTATACAAAAGGGCATTTTTGTGTTAATAAAATAGTATGCAAAAAGGGACTTAAAGGGATTTATTTAATTTATTAAAAATAGATAGACAGTAAAATAACAAAAGGATTGTTTAGGACAGCCAATGCGATGTAGTCTTGTCCATTGTAAATATATACATTTATTTGTATCCCATCGACTAGGGGCCTATTAATTAACAGATCTGCCTGAAAGCAGGTAGCATTTTGTATACAGCTTTAGCCATAGTTTTAAATGTTGTTGTTATTTTAAATTAATGTATACAGTATATAACCTAAGTTAGGTATTTTGTCCATATGTGATGGAACCTGGCAAAATGAATAAATGGTTATACTAGGTTTACACTCAATGTGATGATATATGGGTACATTTGTAAAACTTTCAAAAAGGGACCATTACACTTATCTTCCATAGTAGCCTAAAGGCTACGTTATTTCGTGTTTTTGCCCGAGGCCTCTACTGTCAAGTCATTTGTATTTAATGTACGAAAGTCACGTCATGAAATGTGGAAACAGGAGAAAAACAACTGTCAACCATGCGAATATAGAAAGCTGACATACCATCTATGAGTTTGGGGCTTCCAGCATCCCTCGTCCTCTCTGGCCCCAGCATGTCCGGTTCTCTGCTCGGCGAGCGCGAGACGCCCCGCGCAACAGCGTTCACTTCCTCACGAGTCGGTTCCGTGGATAGAGGTTCCCTGCCTCGCGTCGATCCAGTCTCCAGCACCTCCCTGTACGTGATCACCTCCTTCTTTTCCTTCACTTTTTGATCAAAAGACTTGGACACAAAAGCGGTGAGTTCTTCCATCACTGCTTTCTCCTGAAAGATTCTCCGTCCGGTTCTCTCTCACACACAGACTCCTCTCCTTCTCTTGCTCTCAGTTCCACGACAGTTTAAGACATCAATGTTGTTCGGTGAAGTCGACCTATAAATGCGAGGTGATGTTGCCAACTCTGGGATCTCGCGTCTAGCTCAGGTATAAACGTTGGAAAGATATGTCGGCCAATCCCTCTCGGCAGCGGAGTTCGAACCTGCTGGTGATCCGCTATTGAAGTCACAGTATTTATACTTTGCAACGCCTGCCCCTTGATCCGTGCAAATTACCTCCCCTCAGGACGCCGGGATGAGCCCCCGTCCCCTCACCGTGCAGTGATATGGGAGAGAAGGGGAAAACACCAGCAGCATGCAGCCCTCCGCGTTTCACATCGTTCACGAGGTTTCTATTGGTCATTAATCCGAGATTGACAAGAAGGACTAATTAATTTAATTAAGAGCTGATTCGTTACTATTGTCCTGAGTTCGTTTTTTGAACACCCGGGAGATGGGCAGGATCTCTCTCTCTCTCTCCCTCTCTCTCTCTCTCTCTCTCTCTCTCTCTCTCTCTCTGTCTCTCTCTCTCTCTCTCTCTCTCTCTCTCTCTCTCTC
>JAOEHI010000005.1:2994675-3025714 GCA_025447815.1 Percopsis transmontana
GCATTTCATCCGTAATTCAGCTTGTGTGTGTTTTTGCTGGCTGCGCTTACTCTCGTCCAACACACGCCGTTGTTACAAATAGGCTATATTAGTTATAGGCTTCATATTACTGAAGGAGGTTGAAACACTTTCAAACTGCCTATTGGATACTAAAGGAAGCCCTGCTTAGCATTTCATTAAATGCTATTTTGGTCCAGTTTGTCTTCATGGATTCTGTCCAGATATTGTTTTACAGATTACAAACAGTACAGACATATTTTCAATTTTAGTTTCAATACAATTAAATGTGGAATATAGGCATAATGACAATATTATATTTTTGTGATTTGTTACTGCATCAGAAAATAGTCACGGTGTGTTCCTTCTCAAAGCATAAAAATGAATAACTAAGTGGATAAAGCGTGATCACAATACAAAGCAGAATAATCAACATGATCATTTTAGCACTAGTCCTGCATCTTCGTTCTCATGAGAACCACTCAGCTGCTCATAGATTAGACTGGGTAATAGAGACATTGGCCAGGCTACTGTCGCCAGGACCTATTGAGCTGTGACCAGGCTACGTTACATGGCCATTCATCGGCAGTAAGCCCCATTGGCCTAATGGGCCATGACTCTAATGTGGACATCACATGTACAACCTCACTCTGTGCACCCCGATTCATTTTCATCAAGTAAGATGTCCGTCATCCCTTCAGGAAAGGGGGAGGAAAGGGGTGGAGAGACAGGACGCAGGGTGTCTATCTGTGTGTATGTGTGCACCAGTATGCCCCACTGTGTCACTAGTCGATGTACCATGAATAATAATTCAAGCGCGCGTCAGATTCTCGTGGAGACGTGCGCCTGTATCCGGCACTAGTGGTATCGCGTGGCCGCCATTAGTGTCCAATTTTCAACGAAAACCGTCGTTTAGCAGGAATAGAATACAGACCGATAAGGGCAGCACACCATCCAGCTTCACACCCGGCCATATAATTACCCCAATGGGCCGTGGCATGGGATCATATCCCGGAGCACAGCGGGGGGTCAACGCTGATAAGCTGCAGCCCTGCACCCAACATGCAGCATAATTACTCTATTGATAATTCACCAGAAAGAAAAAACGGCCCCAGCCAATGGTTGAGCTCCGATTTAATGGATTGGATGGCGGAAGGAGGGGGTGGTTGGGGCAGGAACAGTGGGGTGGGGGGGCAACCAGCGAGGGCCTTTTAATAGAAATGAAAATATGTTTAGGCCATAGGGGTCCCATTTTCCCTGGAGATAATAAGGCCAATAAAATGTAAAGCAGGGGAAGGGCTTGGCTTGGGGTCTGACTGTGGCTGTTTATCTGTGTGTGTCCTGCATTAGCCCATTTATCCGCAGCCTCAAATTAGCTGATCATTCTCCAAGGGGAAGGACTTGGTCAGGAAATTGACATTTAGCAGCACAGGCTCACTCTATTAACTACAGTAAATTTAATTTGCTGCACACCCCAGAAGTGCGCCGCTTTCCTTTCCCTTCTGAGAGGAGGAGGACGGAGGAGACGGAGGAGACGGAGGCCAGCACAGGCGGGCAAACAGAGAGATTATGTGCTTATTGCATCTGCTGCTCCTGGCCACAAGTCGCTGGCTGGCAACGCTAAGACCAAGGCCTGGAACACCGCAACTCTCTCGTATGTGCCCACATGTTGTGGTGATTGCAAGCATATGCAGGCATTGTCAACACGCACAGATGAACCCATTCCAAGGCCTTTTTAATTTTGGCCATTGATGGATTATCTTGCCTGGAGACAACAAACCGCCCCAAAAATGCCAGTGTTTTGTTGTTTCGTATTCCCATTAGCAGTGTGTCTTAGACTGGAGTAATCATAACCTTAGAAACGGCTGTAGCAAAAATGCAAAAGCAGATGTCCCGCGGCCCATAGCTTGCTCTGAATCAGGAGATTCGTTCGAACAGTTCTTGATTATGGCTTTAGGGTAGCTGGCTGTGTATTTGTTCTGCGGTGTGCCATGGGGCTAGTTGTACTGTGGGAAAGGTTATTGGTCCGATGACTATTATACTAGTATCAGCAGGTGCTTGGCAGAACAGCTTGACGGGAAATGATCAGAACCACATTCAGGCTGACAGCTACACTGACTGTGTGCTGCCGTGAAAGAAGAGCTTATTATGGGTTACTATTAAAGTTGTCGTCTTTAGCATTGGAAACTTTTTGTTTCATCTTTTTTTTTTTTCTTTTTTTACAGTACAGAATAATCTCTCAGGCAAACTTCAGCTAGAAAACTATTCTCCAAAACAGTGTTTTCTAATGAAACATCTCCAGCAGCGCGCCACCGCCGCACTCCCCCGTGACCTGGCCGGCCCAAGCCTAACTGATTCCAAGGCTTGTCCTAGTGTAATCCTGCAGGGCGGCGACAGGCGTCTGAGGAAGATGATTAGTTTCGTGTCGGCAGAGAGACAGCTCTGGATGTCCCAAACTGCAAACTAATAAAGGGGGGAAACCAATAAAGCTCCTGGACGGCAGGTTTGACTGTTTTTATAGACGAATCAATACGATGATAGATGATGGAAAATAACGGAGTCTCAGCTGCCAATTTCCACTGGGCTTCCCACCCACCTCTCTCTCACACACACACACACACACACACACACACACACACACACACACACACACACACACACACACACAGACAGACAGACAGACAGGGCACTGAAAATTTCCTTATCTGAATTAATAGATTTGCCGGTGCAACAAGATCTAAAGAAGTCCTGGTATTTGGTATTTGTGAATAATGCCTGTTTGTGTGCGTAAATGACAGCACATTGACGCATGGGTTCCATTTACAATGCTTTTTTCCCAGGGGGTGTGTGGGCATGTCATAAGTAACAGTGTAAATCTTCCAGTGTAAATCTCTTTGTGACCAGAGGGCCAGTGTCAGGATCAATAGTGAGGACAGGTCTTCCTCTGGGCCTGCCTCTAATTAGCCTCATCTCTAACCTGTGTGTGTGTGTGTGTGTGTGTGTGTGTGACTGTATCTTTTTTAAGAGTCCAGTCCACCCATTGGGTGGCTAACCTAACCACAGCTAGCTTGATCACCTGTCAATCAACCTCTATTTCCTCTGCGGTATGTCAGTGGAAAGTAGAGGGCAGTTTCATTCACTCGGTGGTTACTTTTCTGTGCTTTGGCCCATAAAAGAGAAAATAGGGCCATATTCTTTGGGAAAAATGTCAACTTTTACACATTTTTCAATATTCTTATGACGATATGCATTACTACATTTTTCAGCGTCCAAATTCAGTTGAAAATTTGACTGTTTCTGTTTTGTTTATTAAAAATGTAAACGCAAGGCATACTGCTGTTAACTGAACTTGCAGGAGGAAATGTAAATTAGTCGCACTCATCTGCAAATGAATGTCCAAACATAGTATTGAAATTAGGATTTGCCAAATTTTTTTTTTTTTTTTCAGATTTTATAGTAGATTCCTCTCATAATTTATTATTATATTTAGGATGTGCATTAGTCAAGCAAAATGCAGGAAAACAGTACGAGCGTGTGTGTGTGTGTGTGTGTGGGAAGAGCTCCCACACACGCACAAGCACCTCATATTTCATTAAAGTATCTAAAAAGGGATAGATGTTATTTACTGCTTTATTGTCAGCAGTTGACTAGCTGTAATGTAAGCCAGCACTTCTCAAACACACTGCCCACGCCACGATAATAGAAACAAATATATAAACGGACATGAACGCCATTGGAAAAATGTTTACACATTTTATGGAATATAATAACTTTAAGGACTATTAAATATATAAATCATCTTTCATCCCCCTGAGCGCATCTACAGACCCCCAGTTTGAGCATCACTGATGTGAACCATTGTTATAGCTATGTTAATACCTTCTAATAGTGTCGCAAGAGGCTTCTGATTAAAGATTGTGAAATATTATTTATTATTTTCATTCTAGTTGTATTGTTTTCAAATAACTGCGAATGTGTGTTTTTTTTGTTTTGTTTTTATTAAAATTTTTAATTTTTTAGATTGTTCGTATATAATCTGCTAATATTGCTCAATGTGTGTGTGTGTGAGATGTTTGTGTCCTGGGGGGGGTCTAAAAGTTTACGCTGTTCTATTTCTCCTCCACCCGCCCAGGTCTCACTCTCGCCACCGCCGGTCTTGCAGCACGAGCCGCAGCCGCAAGAGGAGTCGCAGTCGCAGTAGAGACCGGGAGCGCAGCCGGCGCAAGGCCCGCGACCGGGACCGGGACAGAGACCGTGACCGAGAGAAGGAGAGAACACGAGACAGAGACAAAGGCAGAGACAGGGACAAGGACAAGCAGAAGGACAAAGTAGAAAAAAAGGGGTAAGTGATAGCCATGTGTACTGTACACACACACGTGCACACACTCACTCTCGTACACCAACGGCCACCGTGTCTTGGAGAGCTCAGCCCGGTCAGCAGCACACAGCACAAACTGTTCTGTGTCATAAAGGAGGCCTCAGCACACAGCACAGAGCGTGATCCCACACCCTTCCCCATTCCATCACTCTATCCTTCCATCCATCAGTCCATCAGGCTCTTTCTTGGTGCATTTACCCCTGCAGGCTCGTCCCGCCATTGTAATGTGATCCCATTCCCCGTTGCAAGGATACAAGTCCTGCTGATGCGAGGTGGTAGGGGCAAACGTTAATGTCTTCAGACGAGGTGCTATGGCTTTACGTCCCCTTTTCCAACCCCCTAGCCCACCAGCAATATGTCTAGGAACACAATGTGGTCATATGCATCTCCACTGACTTGGTAAACAGCTTGTTGACAATATTGCCTTATGAAGGTGGGGAATAGTGGCACATGATTGCCTTCCTACCTGTGTTGCCCTAACAACAGGTTCCAGCTTTAACCCCACGTAAACTATAGGCACGCTCCAGCACAGGTCTAACTACTTTAGAGGCCTCTCTCTGTCTCTACCAGAATAGAAGCCTAAATCCCGCCCTGCTGCGCCTTGCTCTAATGTGATTGGAGGCCACTGTAATGCAATTGATGGCCAGTTGTTGTCTGTCATATTGAATGGCACAGCTTTGTGAGTCAGACAGTGGGGCCCCACTTTTAACACGGGTAGGGACTGTGCTGCACACCTCCAGTCCTTCTGAAATACTACTGAAATACTACTCCACAAATACAGGCCAAAACATTACACTAAATGCTATTAACAGCGATGCTTTAACAACACAATATTCTAGAGTAAATTCACATTCATATTCTCTGATATGGAAAGAAAATGCGCTGTATTTCCAATATATTGTAATTATGTTTCCCCAACAGCAAAACAGTACTGTATATTACTAAATGTTTTGCTGTATGGGCTAGAACTATAGCTCAGTACAATATACTGTATACACTTCTCTTACATTTCCAAAAGCTTAGTGCAATTTCCCTATCTTTAGCACTAGTAATTTACACACCAGTTTAGATCTCCCCATTTGAGACACGTAGATTTGCTTTTTATAGAAAAAGGACTATATATTTTTTTCAGCTCTTACATATTGCCTTTCTTGGATATATATATTAGATACAGTATATATCAGCCAAACAAATAAAGCCAACACAGTGGCTTTATTTGTCACAATTTTTCTTTATCACAATATATATTTTTCTATTTTCTTATTAAGGTTTCAATATCCTTTAGCACCGATAGGAATCTCTACCTTTTATTTCTGACCCCTTTTAGCCTGCCTGTTTAGAGGCGCTCGCCCATTCACGTGCACACATGAGCATGTGTTTGTTTGCGTATTGCGTATCTATTTAGCTTCTTGTGACCCGAGGGACTGTTGTTGGAATTGGGTGGCTCCACCACAGGGCTTTGACCTCTGACCTTGACTTGTGACTCAGTTATTCAGTTCCTGGTTTGGAATCTTGCTGTGCGCTCTGATGGTGGATTGACTTAAAGGTTTCTGAGCTAGGGGTGGAACGATTAATAGAATAAACAGCTTATTGTCAAATTATGATTTGACATCTTCACCAAAATGTGTGTCTTTGTTCCATATTATAAAGTTATGTTTTAGACTGCTGGTCAAATATATGAAGCCGTTTCAAGGTGCGTGTTTGGGTTCAAATAACATGTGATAAGCACCTAATTTTGCTGCCATTTTATGGTTAATCACATAGATTAATCAAAGAGAATCATCTACAGATTCAGCTATCAGTGTATCTCTGTGCCTTGCTCTCCCTCCCTCCCTCTATCTACGTAGCCAGGATCCACATCAGCACACTGACAGACTCCAGTGTGACTCCAGTCCTCCACCACCACTTGCAGGAGTTTACCATCTCTTAGCCTAACAAGCACTTCCTCTGGTAGGAGCTAGGCAGACGCAGCGAGTTGCTTCAGGCGTGTCTAAAACGAGGCCGTCTCTTCTCTCTGACAAGCCTCCCTTTTTCCTCCATCACTTCTCTTCCTTCTCTTTGCCTCTTAACAGTGCTTTGGGGGGTGGGTGGGGGAGGTTTGAAGTACCCCTCCCCATCTCTACCCCGTACTTTGACACAGAAGAGGCATATGTAGACACACACACACACACACACACACACACACACACACACACACACACATACATACACAGCTCTCTCTGATTTGCTTCCAGGTTGCCTCGCTGGGTGCTGTAAGAGGAGAGGAGCAGTGTGATGTTGACGCGGGGTGGTGGGCTCGGGAAAGGGGCTCAGGAGCTTTATAGTGTCTGTCAGGATGAAAACGGGGGGCCCCCTCAGAGAGGCAGGCTGACATTGACTCTGTGTGTGTGTGTGTGTGCCTGGTGTTGTCGTCATTAAACATTTAACGCTCCTCTAGTATGACAGCAGGCAACTTGGTGTTCCGGCAGCGTGTTTTCATGCTAAATTTATTGAAAAAGACGAGGCGTTGTTAAAAGATCTTTTTGCCTTTCACCAATGGCAAAGGGTAAGTGGGTGCATGTAGGTTTACTTGCGTGCGTGCGTGCGTGCGTGCGTTTACCCAGGCTAGTGTATTAGGTCCAGCAGGTCATCTTTGCTTTGTGTGAACCCCTGCCTTCATATTTGCTGAGAGATTACAGCGTTTTTCTCCAATAGCCTAAACACTGTCAGAAAGGGCTCTGGTTTGGTTCGAAGGGGCTTCTATTGATTAGGGGCTTGCCCAACTAAAACAATACCTTGGGATTTTTAGAGAATTCTACCTCTGTATAAACACTCTCAAGCCTCAGGCTCTGGCCTTATTGTTTTTTATACATTGGAGGAAAAAGGCTGTCTTCTGCAGTCCTCTAACAGATGCATCACAGGTGTGTATGTGTGCGCATATGCACACACTGTCTCAAACAGACACACCTGTCCAGGTAGACTGATCAGTGTGAAGATGGTCTGTGACGGCACCGTGCCTGTGATTCCCTGCTGTCTGTCTCACTCTCGTTCTCTCTCTCTCGCCCCCTCTGTCCACTAAGCGTGTGCTTTTGAAGAGAGGAGCCCAGTTTGTTTTCTTGGTGCCGCTGACCTCTTTTTTTTATTTTTCTTTATTTTTCCCTCCCATAATGGATCAGAGAGGCAGTGCGTGGAGGAACGTGGGCTGGCTGCACAGGCCTCATCCAGCACCCCCCTCATCCAATTAGGCTGAACTCTCTCTTTCTGCTGGGGCAGGTGAGCAGTGCTGGGCCAGTCCTGCTCCGTTCCCTGGCAGCTGTGTGGGCAACAGACACTGACACAGACACCGACACGCAGGAAGACAACACAGGCCGAGGCAAAGGGGGCAGGATGACGGCGGCTCGCACATGAGCAAAGCCTTTTTTTGAGGTCCCTGTCTGAGCAAGCAGTTCTAGGCCTCTGGACCCAGACCACTGCTGCTTTATTTGACCATCTTGGTCCCTTTAATCACTTGTTTACTTTATAGGAAACTCTGGGTTCCCAGAACAGCAACACTCCCTTATCTCTCACTAGCTGCTGTTAGGAGAGCTTGTGTCCCCCCCTCAAGACCCCCCCCACACACACACACATATAGGCACACAAATATAAAATATCTTTCTCTGGGTATGACTTGTTTCTAATTCTCTTCATTAGCGGGCTTTTCACTGAGCCCAGCAGGACTGCAGGGGTCCCGGCTGGCCCGCAGGCCTTAGGCTGGCTAGCCTTGCTGCAGCGCCCAGCCTTAACCTCGGGAAGACTAGGCGCTGGAAACCAGATAGAAAGCAAAACAAAAGCCCGGAAACACACGCACACACACACACACACACACACACACACACACACACTCCTGTTGATTTGCTCTCCTCCCCGCTTCACTCTGAGGAAATGATTGTCTGTTTCTTTGCCTTGGTTGAACATCTATCAGCTCATTAGCGCTAGTGATACAGAGAGTGTGTGGTTGAGCCTGCGTGTGTGTGTGTGTGTGTGTGTGTTGTCCCTGCCTGCGGCATCTTCTCTGCCTTCTGGGACGGTGTGTATGGGTGGTGTTGATGAGTGTGTGGATGGGACTGCTGGCCTGTGTGTGTGTGTGTGTGTGCCTGCCTGCCTGCAGGACTCTAGGCAGTGTCTGTCTCTGGATGGGCGTCTGGGGAGGCAGGGAGACTTCAAACGAGGATGCACTCGCATTGACTCAAATCAATGGGCCTTAAGTGCGCGTTTTATTTGTGTGTGTGTGTGCGTGTGCATCAAGGGGGCAGCCAAGTGGCCAGGAGCAGCATGGATAGAGCTGCATGTGTGTGTGTGTTGGGGGAAGGGGGGAAGAGGGGCGCTATTGTATGAATAGGGGGCTGAATGAAAGGGTGAGGGAGGGTAAAATGGGTGTGACGTCTGCATGTATACACACACACACACACACACACACATTTTTTAAGTAGGTGGACAAGGTGGTTGTTTACCTTGGACAATACTGTAGCCTTGAAGGAGAATTCCAGCCAATTTTGACCTGGACTCCATTTTACCATCCCTCCCAACTGTGGCGATCATTTCTGACCAGAATCGAATAATTCAGCGTGGAGTTTTGGCGACCTCCATTGTCGATACTCCACTAATGAATGAAACCTGTGAAAATAATCATTGTATTTTTCGGAGTGAAGAGAGATTCAGCCAAATCGTCTTGCTTGCTTGTCACACTGCAGTAGATTGTAGAGGCATGTACACACGTACATTTAGCTGCCCTGTTTGTTAAAGGACACACACGTGGTCACCTAAGACAACGTGTGTGTCCTGAAACAAACAGGGCAGCTAAATCGCGCTTAAAACAAACAATTTCTGACCTGGGACTTTTACAGCGTTAGCTTTACAGACTTCAATATCAAACATTTTGGATGAGTTAGGTTTTTTTTTTGGCGGCCCCCTTTTGTTTCCATTTAAAATCTACAGTGTCTGAACCTCAATGAACTATAAACTGAATAGTTTGATTAGACAAGTGGGGCCTAAAATGGGCCTAAATAAATGAATTGGCAGGCTGATGTGCTGACCTGAGTCAGACACAAGCAAACTTTACACATAATCTTGTAGGTGTTTTAACGAATATTAACTTCCTCTCTTCAGTGTTGACAACCGCCCTCACCCAGCGGTCCAGAGACAGCCGTGGGTGGGGGCACCTCGGACTTGGCAGGCATCGCCTCTAGTGCAATATTCAGATTAAACCCATTAGAGTGGATTTGTACTCTTTTATTAAAGCCTTTCTGCGTAGGCTTCAATGCAAAATGCGTGGAGTAAAAATGAATAGAGAAGAGCCCTCGTGGCTTATGTGACCAGTGTAGCACCTCCTGCGGCGCTCTGCAAGGTACCGCTCCATGTCTGGTGGCCGTGTCACGGTTTAGCAGAGGGGCTGGTCTTGGTCTGTGTGTGAACGAACATGGTCAAAAGCAGCAGGACGTATGGAGACAACACCAGAGTCCATGTACAAAATACTGTCTGAGCCTGAGGCTGACCTCACCGTCTCTCCCTTTCCCCTCCCCTCCCTTCCCCCTCCCTCCCTCTTTCCCAGCACTCCCCCACTCCCTGTCTGTCTTTGTGGATGATTTGTGTGTGTGTGTGTGTGTTCAGAGTGAGAGGCCTGGCCATTCCTAATCGCGGGAGAGACACCCTGTGTGAGCGATAGAGAGCTGTGACAATCCACTTAGTGTGCTCTGTAATCTGTTTAACCATTTAGTTAGTTGTTAAAGGAGTGCATGAGCACACGCACACAAATGCAAAACACTCAACACCCTGCAGGCTTTAGGACAGTACAGTCGCTCTCCTGTGCTGGGCAGCAACTCATTGATTAGAACATTTTTAGAGCGTGTGTGTGTGTGTGTGTGTGTGTGTGTGTGTGTGTGTGTGTGTGCTCGCGGTCATGTGGATGAGGCCTGCCGTAGGCACGGTGTAAAGCCAGGCCTGGATTGTGATGACAGAGCCCAGACACAGCCAAATAGAATATCCCCCAATCCAATTACCCTGCTCTTCTATATTATACCCTCTATCCCTCTATCTCTTCTATCCTCCTCTCCTCTCCTCCTGTTTTATTCTCCTCTCCTTTCCTCTCCTCTCTTCTATCCTCCTCTCCTCTCCTCCTCTGTTTTATTCTCCTCTCCTTTCCTCACCTCTCCTTCTCATCACCTTCTATCCCTTCAATTCTCCTCTGCTTATTGCCTTCTCTCCTCTCCTCTCCTCTCCTCTCCTCATCAGTGTGTAGTGATGGCTTGGCTGCTGTTGAAATGGCTGGCTGCTATCCTTTATGGATCAGAAGGGGATGCAGGCGGGATTAGAAGCAGCAGGTTATGAACAGCGAACATGACAGGCCAAACCCCGATTTAGGAGGGTTATGCAAATTTGCTTGTCGACAAAATGTGTTTTTATTTATTTTTTTCCTGCCCGCAGTATTTTCTCTCCCTCTCCTTGGAAAGGCCGGGTAGTTCGGCAGAGAGAGAGAGAGGGAGGATTGTTATGTGGAGCGATGTGTAAAAGAGACACAGCGTTAATGTTTTATTTTCTCCAGACTCGGGCGCTTATTCATCTGCACCAGCGGCGGAGACAGCTGTTGACTGAAGTCTTTATGAGCGGGAGAACGACGCCGCGCTCCTGGGGGAGATCGTAGGAGGGAGCGGGCAGGAAGGAGCGAGGAGGGTTGCCAGTTAAGAGAGAGAGAGAGTACCTTTAGTAACGTAATTGACCTCTGCCTCTTCCTAGACAGAAATACGGCTCAGCCGCTCTGAGAATAATGGCGCCGATCATTACCAGAACCTCAGAATACTGGGTACGCAGAGTCCCGCACCCCAGCACTTTGTGTTGCCGTGGTGGAAGTAAACATTGCCTGGGAGAAGATGCTAATAACCGTCCTCGGAGAAGGTTTTCAGCAGGCAGCTGGCTTTAAAGTCATAAGTCACAACGGTGCCTTTCACGCAGAAATGAGTCAGAGCCGAAACACAAGTTATGAGTTCAGGTAGTGATCACACAGGCAGATGTACACGTGTGTGTGTGTGTGTGTGTGTGTGTGTGTGTGTGTGTGTTGTGCAAGTGACGGAGTTGTCTGTCTTCTACAGCTCATATTCAACAGCGCATAACCACAGGCAGCGCAGAGAAGGCGCGACACTCCGTTTCCATTGCTCATCCTCTGAACCGGTGTCCCGTTCGGTCCTCCACTCTTTATATTACTCTCCCACTCTCTGTTACCCTCCCCGCCAGGCCCATCTCTCTCTCTTCCACCTATTCCACAATATTCCACCCACCTTGCCCGTACGGGCGCGCACACGCTCACTAACACGCTCACTAACACGCTTACTAACACGCTGCTGACGTGCAGTGTGTGCGTGTGTGTGAGACAGCAGGATGGAATCCTGTTTGTGTGCCCTAAGTTAGGGCCCCTAACGCACGCGGAGACAAACCCTGACTGATGACCCAGGTTTTCTCCCGTGCGATCGTGATACGTGTGTGTGTGTGTGTGTGTGTGTGTGTGTGTGTGCGCACGTGCACTTGTGTTTATGAAGCGCTAATGACCCGTACTGCTGTGATTTGCAACAGTAATGCTCAGCTCATATTCTAGACCTCCTGTTATTAAAGCTGTTTGGATAAGACGGATT
This sequence comes from Percopsis transmontana, assembly GCA_025447815.1. Taxonomy (NCBI): domain Eukaryota; kingdom Metazoa; phylum Chordata; class Actinopteri; order Percopsiformes; family Percopsidae; genus Percopsis; species Percopsis transmontana. Next base: position 3,006,688 of record JAOEHI010000005.1, read on the forward strand.
CACGCACAGATAGGAAATTCAAATTTGTACATAGATAATGTATAATTTATTGGTTGTGGTTATTTTTCTTTCTTTCTTCCTTTCTCCACTATTTTTGTTCTTCCTAATTTGTTCGTTTGTTCTTATCTCCCTTTCATCCTTTCTACTTATGTTTTTATCTTTCTACTTTCGTACCATTGCCAACATTTGTTCTCTGTGTGAAAAATAATAATAAAAAAGTGTGATAATTTTAGAAATTGCAATCATAAAAGAATCTGAATTGGCCATTGTGGCAGGAGTTTTATAGCGTAAACAGCGTGGTGGTGTATGTATCGTCAGAGTCATATTTCTGCAGTCCTCTGTTGCCGTCTGTGCTGATTAGAGTTTGTGTGTGCATCCAATTAGTGTTGCGTTGAATGGCAGAGTGGCACCATTAACACCAGTCTGCTAGGTGTCAACACACATGAGCTACAGCAATAGCTCAGCTCTTTACCTCCACATTTGTCTGGGTGCGTGTGCGCGCATGGTTAATGTTATTTAAAGTGCTGTTCCCGACACCCCTTTCCCTTCCATCGCTGAGCACAGACCACAGGTTAAATCCTTCTCCTATTCGCGCTTGAAACGCACACGTACACAGTACACGCAGTACACACAGTACACACAGTACACACACACACACACACACACACACACACACACACACACACACCTCTGAGGTTTCTCCCAGCAGACCAGACTGCACAGTGCTCGGGGCCATGCTGTTTTGTCTTTTGACGGACGGACAGACAGAAAGAGAGAGAGAGAGAGACTTAAGCTTGATTTATACTCGACGGATCTGCAGTGGAGCTCGCGCTAAATTACGTCAAATTTGTGGGCGTGGCCCGGCACGTTGGCCCGGCACATTGACCCGGCACGTTGGCCCGGCACGTTGGCCTGGCACGTTGGCCTGGCACGTTGGCCTGGCACTGCCCCTCTCTACTAATACTCGCCGACGACGTGCTGGTCATCTCAATGGTGACCATGGAGATAGCCTAACCTAAGTAAAGGGAAATAGCAGAAAATACAGGCAGACGTGCTTGTATTTAAAACGGCTATAATGAATGGGTCAGAGCGAGGTTTCCTAACGGTAGCTCTGTAGACCTTTGACATAGTTGTGGCTGATATGCATAACCCGCTGAATAAAACCGAATTAAAACTGACACTGAAAACTTGTAGATGTTGTAAAGTAGAATACATATGTAGAAAGAATGTCACATTTATAATGTGCATATCTAGAAGATGTTTATTAAAATATTAAAATGTTTATTAAAATTACTTTACTTTTAATAATTAATGACGTCCTTGTGAGTGTCTTGTGTGGTAAAACGAAAACATCATGTTCTCACAACCATAATAAAGGACAGGAGTTTGCCTAACAACTTCCTCCGTCTTCCTCAGTGACCTTGTACCGTTCCTACAGATCTTTTTTGTATATAGCCCCACCTTTCGTTTAGGATAATATCGCTACGGCACCATGTCACGTGGAGTTTGTCTTGCCCAACGGTCGCGCTGGCGTTCACGCCATGTCCGAGCGTCGTCCGCATATGTTGGCGCGCCACCGACTGAGGTGAGTACGTTCCAGCCTTTAACGTGGCTGGTGATTGTGCTGCGTTGACATCTGGGGGGGAGACAGAGGCAGCAGGAGAGAGTGCTGTGTGGATGATATGAATGACAATGTGTGCTGTGCCCCCCCCCCTCCCCCCCCTCCCCTCACGATAACCTGGCGACCAGCGCCCAGGCCCTGTGACAGGACGGCCCTTTGTGGAAGCTTTATCCCTGTACACTTGTAAGGCAGAGCTGGGATAATCGCACCTAATCTAATTAAGGCTAAAGAGGGCCATGACTGAGGCTGGCCAGTAGTGTACACACACACACACACACACACACACACACACACACACACACACACACACACACACACACAGTTAGGTTGTCATATTGATTATGCAGATGAAGGAGTAACGGTGGGTAACTGCTGCTTAGTGAGCCAGCTACAGCTGACACAGGCTGGAGAGAGGAAGGGATTAGAACAGTTTTTTTTGTTGGTTTTTTTCTCCCCATAATTTGCATGAGCCAAGAGTTATTTTAGTTTTTTTTTTTTTTTTTACACTTCTTCCTGTGATGGGCGATACAAAAAGTATAGGCTTCACACCGCAGGTTAGAAAAGACAAACGCTTGCTAACTTAATCAGTTTAAGTCGAATAAATAGGCTGCGTAGAGGGAGTAGACAAAATATATGTGATAAATCAAAAATTTTCATTACTTGTTATATCGCCAGGTACACCTGCGTGCCGGGACATGATCAAGTGTGTCGGCCATCTGTTAATACAGTGTGTGTGTGTGTGTGTGTTGGCATTGGACGTGTGCTTGTGCACGAGCCCATGCGCACACGGCACACTGTTTTCAGGTGTGTGTGCGTGTGCGTGAAGAGCGCAGCCGGTCGGCAGACAGATTGCTATTTCCCCTTTCTGCCCCTATAGAAAGGCCTTGCTATTCTCCGGATGAGGGTGTGATGTACAATTGAAGGGCAGGATTGCAACTGATTACCTTGTTAACTCCTGGCACTTACTAGCAGCTTGCAATAGACCTGAGCACCGGGGCCTGATTTGCAAATGAATTGCCTCTCCCCTCCCCTCTATTCCCTGGTCTTCCTCCCTCTCTCTCCTTCTCTCTCTAATTCTTTTTTTTCCTTTTTTTTCGTCCATTTGTTGCCAGGATCATCTTTTTATATTGTGCCATGACAGATGCTATGCCGGGGCGGCCATTGTTCTCCCTCAGTCTTTCTGGGTCCGCAAGGCGAGCCAAAAGATTTCCACATGTGATTTAAAAAAAAATAAATGTTTTAACACAAGCACCCCCGTACCCCACCCCCCAACCCACACACCCTCCTGCCGTAAAGCCTGCCGCTTTCTTCTTTGTATACGGGTACAGCAATCTACAGAGTTTTGCAGCGAGAGGAAAAGCTGCCGGTCGTCTTTGTCTCTGCCTCAATAATAGAGAGGTATTTCTCTGATTAGGAAGGTTCTAATTGAGAGGTATGAAAAGGGCCGCCAGCTATTGAAGACACCCTTGGGGGGGGGGGATTGATTGCTCTCCATCTTTCCCCTTTTGCTCTTTCTTTTGCTGTCTTTGTCCCCTGTCAACGGCAGCGCTAAAAAATAAGGCTCCGGGGTTCAATTCTCTCTGGCGCTGAGTTGGTGTGGATAGGCTGAGAGATGGGATGGGGGCCGGAACCAGGGAGAGGCAAGGAACCCCCGGTGGAATGCACAAGAAACACAGGGACACGCACACACACACACACACACACACTCACACTCACACACTGAGTTTGGGTGCGCATGCGGCCGTCGCCAGAGCTCTAATCTAAATTGATTCCATTTTGTTCAGAAATGTTCAACTGTCGTGGAATGTTTACATTATTAATGACTCTTACACAACAAACTGTCTTTAACTGGGGTTTAATTACACCCACTCCTGATAGGAGTTCCCATAACAGCATGGCCTTGGTTGCTCACGTGTGTTCCAAAGCAATCAAGATATAAGCACACAGTCAAGACAGTCAAATGTGGTCTTTTTGCCACCACATTTTCCCAAGTCGGGAAAAGATGGGAAGATGTCCAGGTCAAAACAGGTTGGAATTCCCCTTTGATAATTTCAAATTAAACGTTATTCCTATAGAACTTTTCCTAACTTCATTGTTTTTTTTGTGCTTCTGCCAGATATGGACCACAAATGCACAGGTGTGTGTGTGTGTCTCATGTGGAAGGTGGTGGGGCAGCGAGGCTAGCTATAAAAGCAGTACACCCTTAAATCAACCTCTTCCTTTCTTATTCCTCCTTCTCCAGCTCTTTTTATTGACTGCACTTAACCCCTCCTTAGAGAAACGTAAAGTATTCAATGGGTTAGCCCCACTTTTAATGGACTGCCTTTCTCCACCATTTTGGGATTATGCTAAAGTGGAGCCACATCCAGTGGGAATGGGCACTGTGTGTGTGTGTGTGTGTGTGTGTGTGCGCGCGCGCGCTTGCGCTTGTACATGCGTGCCCAATTGTATGAAAAGCACACGGGCGTATGTGTCTGTGTTTTGTTCTCTATAGGGGAGAGTGACAAGTGCTGGATTACCCCTGCATTATCCCTGTAAGCGTGCACATGCATGTCTGCCCTATAGCGCACCACTTCTTCCCCGTATCACAGCCCAAGAGCCGGCTCTGATAGTACACACACAAGAATAGCATTTCAATTTCAATTGGCAGCCCTGTTAAAAGGCAGCAATGGGAGATGGCAATCAAGCCTGGGGGGAAGCTGAGCTGTGCTTTGTGCGTGTGTGTGTGTGTGTGTGCGTGCATGTGTGTGTGTGTGTGTGAGAGAGAGATGGTGCGCACACACTTCTGTGTATCCCTGTGCTTCAACTACTTAATATCAGGCTTTTACCTTCTATTAATTAAACAGGCAGATGTCACGTGTGTGTGTGTGTGTGTGTGTGTGTGCGCGTGCGCGTGCAAGGGCTGGATAGGCCTCCCTATCAAGTTGACTCTTTAATAAATATGCCTGCCATTCTATCAGCTGTCAAGCAACATATGAATGCTCAATGACACGCTTGACAAGGCGTGAAGCAACAATGGGAAACCGTGTGCGCGCACACACACACACACACACACATTTTTAAACAGCAGCTCTCCATAGCAGCGTGTGTTGTCACCTCCTCTCTCCTCTGCTCCTGCTGTGACTTTTATCAGGTGAATAGCTAAGAGACTAACTGGTCACAAGGTAACTTTAGCCTTCATAGCACATCTGGTCAGGTACAAACAGGTAGATGGACGTGAGCAAATGGGGACATGCAATGTACAAGGCATGCGGAAATATGTGAAACTCCACTGTAGCTGTGTAGTAGCTCCTTGCTACGTTGCTGTTCCTCTCTCCTCTTCCTCACTGTTGTCTAGAGATGTTGTTTCGTAATCTAGGCTGTCGTATAATAAACAGAACGCAGGCATAAGTAAGTGTGTTTATGTGTCACCTGGGCTTGTCTTCCTTTAATGCCTTTTAGATTACATTTTTAAATTCGGAGTTCTAGCTCTATAATGCCACCGTAATCCAGGAGCTATGTTCTATCAGTGTTTAACAGGGTTAACCTAAGGCTGAACAACACTGACATACTGTGCGTCCCTTTGGGTGTCCATTATTAATAATGCTCACTAGAGCAGACAATGCTCCAGTTGTTGATACAGGGATGCAGTCTATTCTCCTGACTAATAATGGTGATTAAACACATTGGTAGTGGTTTGGAATATGGGTCATTCAGTTTAGATTGCCTTGTCAACTTATAGCAGCTGCAACATGTTACTCAGATAATGGCTGGTATGCATTTTGGCAACTATAATTGCTGGAGGTCTTCAGTCATGATCATAATAGTATTACCATTTTAGCTCTAATCATTCCTACCCCCCAGTATTCAAGGCAAACCTTAAAATGCACAGTAAAATGTACTTTACATCTTACAAAGTAATGCCTACCCCACTGCTCATACACACTCTCAAGGGCAAGCCTTAATATGGGTTTACTTAATCAGGTTTGGTTTGTGGTACAGCCAATTGAGGGTAGTTCAACCGTCAGGAGAGGGGAGCCAAAGGCTAACCACAGCTCATATTAAGAGGTGAGGGGTTAGCTTTGCCTCCAAATGGAGTGTGGACGGGTTAAATGTTAGCCGCACTAGACAGCGGGCCGGAGCGGTAATGCATGGCTGATGAGTGCTGTGCTAATGGGCGGCTCTGTTAGCTGGAAATCAAATGACTAGCTCTGCATTTTAAGTCCCCCTGTCGCCCCCCGTTGACTATCTAAAGATATTCATCTCCACCGTGTCAAGGAGGGGAGGTGGTGGCGGGGTGGTCGGGTAAAGAGAGGAAGAGAGAGACTGGGAGAGAGAGGATTGGGGTCTTTGGAAGACCCCAATGCAATTATTAGAAACTTGACCACAAATGACAACTCATCTGGCGCTGGCCCTGTAATTAATTGTCTGCTAGCCGGAGCGGTGGGGTTAGCCAGGGTGAGGTAGGAGAGAGGGGTGGGGGGGTAGGGTGAGGTTCAATGGCAGACGGTGAATGGCTGCTTAGTAGAGAGATAAAAAGCGAAAAAGCGGGCGTCCTTTAGGAAGCAAGTTGTTCATACAGATTAAAGAGGGCAGGTGTGTTTTAGTGATGGAGATGGTTTTTTTCACAGATTTGAGTGTGCAGATGCTTCTTCATATATATTTAGATTATCTATAGCTCCAGCACCTCAGTCAAGCCTCATACTCATTTCCTCTAGTGATGGACATTGTGACAACCCATGGGGGGAGGCATGAATGTAGCAGAGAAGTAAATTTTATGAGGAAGTGGGAGATTGGATCTGTGCACCTTTTTGTTACGTTTTCCACTATTGACCCATGCCTGTTACACAACACAAACACTTGTTTGTCCACTTTAGCTTAATTAACCGCAGGTAACTAATGGCCGGTGTATGGCAGCCCATTAGTCAGTCTCTCTCCTCCTCTTTTCCCATTCTCTTTCATAGGTTTTGTTCTCTCTCTCTCTCTCTCTCTCTCTCTCTCTCTCACTCTCACTCATATGTGATTGGACAATGTGTCTGTCTGGCTCTTTCATCTCTCTCTGGTCGACTTTTGCCTGTCCTACCGGTTCCTGTTTGCCATCATTATCAGGCCGGTTGGTTTCGTGCATAAATTCGGTATGCCAAGCTATGCTTCTGTGCCAAAGCTGCTTTTGTGTTTTCCCTCCAAACACAGGCTGGTGTAAAATTTGGGAACCCAGGTTTAACGACCTGTGTGAGTTAGTACACATTTACACTTGGTGGAGGGGGGGATAATTGGATGTCAGCTCTTTGTGATTGTATGCTGGCGCTTAGGGGAATGTGTCTGACTACCTACTTATCTTTAGATCAGCACACTCCCCCACCACACACACACACACACACACACACACACATCCCGGGCGCCAGCCTTGTAATGTGCTGCGTGATGGTAGTAAGCAGGCCGCAGCGCCTCAGAGGCCTTGTGCTACACCACCATTACAATCTGGCCTGCCTCCACAACAAATTGGATGAACAGGCCCTGACACATTTTCAATATTATTACATTAAACCAAGTGGATTTTGATTGATAACCTACTATTGGCCTAATGTAAAACATCAATCACGGCAAGTATATTAATTATTTAATATCGCGACCTAATTCAGAAATCGATGCGACTGCTGCCCACTGTGCAGAGAGAGGCAGAGAGAGAGAGAGGCAGAGAGAGAGAGAGGCAGAGAGAGAGAGAGGCAAAGAGAGAGGGAGAGAAAGGCAGAGAGAGAGAAAGTGATAAGGAGAGAAGAGAGCTCAGTCCCTATAGACCTCAGGAGATTATATGATGTTTTGAAAAGAGATGGGGATGCTGTGTGTGTGTGTGTGTGTGTGTGTGTGTGAGAGAGAGAGAGAGAGAGCGCTGGAGTGTCTAATGGAAAGAGCCGTCCCCTTGGCCCTGGAGTGGACGACACTGGACAGCAGGCTATTGATGAAGTCATGACGAGTGACTGAATGCCTTTATAGAGGTGTAATGAAGGCCGGGCCACAGAATAGTGCGCCGAACGAGGCACGTGTTTTTAAAGGAGCGTGAGGGAACGCCAGAACGAGGCGCGGAGCAGCAAATGAGGGAAGAGAAAAGAGAGGCGGGGGAGTGGGAGGGCGAGGGGGAGGGACGGAGCGCCTCAGTCTCCCCCATGTTAGATTGTTTCTCGCTAATTGCGCTTCATTAGCGGATTACACACACTGTCACCACGGTAACAAATGTCTCGCTGTCTGGTTGCCGGGCGCCCGTCATGTATAATGAATGTGGTGGGGTGTTCGTCAGAATGTAATGTGATTACAGCTAGATGAAGTTTGCCTTAAGTGGTTGACTTGTCTGCATGCATCTTGCTAAGTGAGCCCCGAATAAACAAGGCACGCGCTTTCTGCTGGGTGACGCTAGGATCCGTCTCTTTATTGGAGTCTCTCACAGTGGTGGTTTGCCTGTGTTTTCATGTGTCTCTCTGTTTCTGTCTTAGCAGGGATGATGATGTAAAAAAAATGGTGGCCACAGTGGATTTGTGTACAAGGACAGGGATGGATGTGGGGCTGGGGGGGGGGGTATGGATGGATTAGACAATGTGTAATTTTAGAGATGGTGTAGATTTACACTGCGATGCTGCCGGCTGCATTAGCAACTGAAGCCTGTCGATAAGCTGTCCTCAGCGCACGCGCGCACACACACACACACACACACACACACACACACACACACACACACACATACAGAACGGCCTGCCATGGCCTGGGTGGATTCATCAGTAATGTGGGCCAGAATTGGGCCGGGGAGCACGCGTGTGTGTGTGTGTGTGAGAGAGAGAGAGAGAGAGAGATTTGGGGGTGGGGGTGTGCCCTGTTTGTGTGCTCTTGATCTTTTGATTTCCTATGCTGCAATTTTGAAATGTGCCAAAATGACATCTATTATTTACTGCCAATTTGCTCTTTTAAACTGACTGTTTTTCCCCCTCCTCACATGGAGAGGGGAGGCCCTCTCCATTTCGCGGCTGCTTCCCCAATAATTATATACGCATTTTTTTATTAATTCACACATAACAAGCCAGCAGCTCTCTTGCTCTCTGTTGTCATTATTACACCCAGCAGTGGGGTGGCAACAGTTAACCCCTGCTGTTGGCACATGCCTGCTCATGATTACACACACACACACACACACACACACACACACACACACGTATGCACACGGGCTCATTAGACACTAACAGTCCTTCAGGCTTAAAGGTGAACAATTAGGACAGTTCTGTATTCTGTGCCTTAAACTTAAACTGTGTGTGCGTGCGTGCTTGCGTGCGTGCGTGCGCGCGTGCAAGAATGCTGTCTCTGTGGAGTGAGGTTCTATACTTACAGTGGGGGAAATTTGTTGTGTTGCAGGGACGTCGGGAACATCAAAGGCGGATTAGAACATCTGGTAAGTTCTAATTCCACCCCCCCCTACACACACACACACACACACACACAATATCACAGCACCTTTGATATCTGCATTCCAAATGAAAGCTCCGGAATGGGACCTTACTACCTGCAGACAACAGGCAGGGAGGGAGAGAAGGAGAGATACAGTGTATGTGAGTGTGTGTGTGTGAGAAAGAGAGAGGGAGAGAGGGAGAAAGGAAAATAAGATTAAGGCAAGGTGATGTCTCTCCTAGGGGCTATGGCTTTCAAATTACTCTTTCATTTATCCCTGATTCTGCCCAAACACGTATGCATACACACACACACACACACCCCTGTTGATATGGTATTTGTTTATGGGTAAATACATTCTGTGTATGTGTATGTGCCTCTGTGAAGAGGAACTTTCTTCCTCTCTCCATTATCAATATTGACCTGACCCCACATACACTCTTTCTTCCTTCTCCCTCCGTCTCTCCCTGCACGGGGCCTGTCCCCCTCCATCAGCTCCACCTCCGTGGTCCCGGGGCCTGTTGAGAGAGACTCTCCTGGGACAGCCTTAAATGTTAATGTCGGACTATTTGAGCCTGCTCTTGGCTTTAATGTGGGGTCAGCGTGCCATGCAACAACCTGAACAGGTTCTCTCTCCTCTTTTTGGGTGGGGAGGAACCGAGGTTCCCCGTGCCCTGTATTCCAGGGGATGAATTATAGACAGGGGTCAGCGAGGGTCCCAGGTCTCTGTGGAAGTCACATCTCCTCCCTCCCTCGCCCTCCCTCGCATACTAAATCACTGCTTCCAGCACCCTACGCCCCACCCCCCCATCCCACCCGCGCCGCCCCTTCACTGCCTTACGCAGATTACCCTGAAGTGGCATGCAAATGGGTCACCCCAAAACACACTCTCACTCCACATTCTGCTGCCGTGTGCAGCAGGTCACATCATAGTGACCTCGGATCCTGGCAACAGAAAGTCACCAGAATATTCCGTAATATTCTGTGATGTCGAGGACGCATGTTGCCGTGGTTGTTTGTGCAAACAGACTCCGAGCGGGGTCTTATGTGTGCTTGTTTCAATGTGTGCAGGGTGTGAAGAGACTTTAAATAGTCCCTTGACAATAACAGATCTTTCTTCGCTCTAAGTACTCTAAACAGCTGGATGGGGGGTATCGGGTGCTGACGGGGGTTTTGGTGGATGCCCTAGACCTGGGACCCCCTCCTAGCTGCCCACTGAAAGTGATACGGTACACTACTCTTTTTTAAAAAGGTGCTGTGAAATATTCAGGCAAAGATTTCCATCATAAAAAGCATGAATGTGTGTTGGCGTTTTCTATCTTGGTGAACAGGAGGTTGTGTGTTGTCTGCATGTGAAGCTGGATCTTCCTCTTAGACCCATGGAAGTGAACAAAACATGTATATTAATAATTATAAATTGTGTAAAGGCAGCCACATACTGTAATGCAGACGTTAATAATGCCCCTGTTCTTATGCTCCTTACAAAATTGTCCCTCTAATGTCACCTTGAATTTCATGTCTCGGTAGTATTTTACTGCCAATTTTACTGTAAATAACCTTTAGTATGTAAAACTTGACTATCTTTCAAAGCAGCGTAGGGATAGAGGTGCTGGTATGTCTCAGTGTGTTATTTATACGGATGTAAGGTTTATTGGCACGGATAGTGAATCTATTTTTATTTCACAAGTGGACTCTGAGGGGCACATAAGAAGGCCCCTTTATTTGGTTGGTTGTTGCTGCGGTTGGTTACTCCTTAGTTTAGCTGTTAAACGCGCGCACACACACACGTACACACGCGCAAACGCACATTTGCTCACACAAATATGTTTATATGTTTATCCATGCATTTCCATATATGTCTTGAGGAATCTGAATACCTGCATATTGAGTGTTTGTGAATTTATGGCTGTGTTTATGCTTATGGGGAGATTGCACCCACCTTGGGGGAGTAGAAGGCTCTGATTATAATTTGGGACAGTAGACACTAAATAATGGGACTTGTCTCCCACTAGGGTTTGTGGGTGTTGGGGAAATATCGTTACCCACTAGGCCTCATGTACATACACACACGCCCTCTAAAATATTCCCCTCTAAGCATGCATTTATGGTACTCCCTTGATGTACTACTGTTAAGAGTAAACTATCACTATAACAACACATATTATGGCTGCTATCTGAACATCTCCCCCTCACACCCTTGCTGGCGCATTTGTTTATAAATTGTCGCCAAGCATGTTTTTTTAGAATCTATTGCTAATGGCTTCGGTTGACGCCTATTGGCACCGCCTCTATCCCACACCCTTTTGAATTGAGAGTTTCCAGACTGAAATTGTGGCGCTTGCAAATCCATGATGGTTCTACCAAGCTAATCTGACCCTGCTGTACCTGCTCAGTTAGCAAAGCGGCTCTTGGTTAATAACCTTTTGCTTGGACTTTTATTCTGTGATGTTTATTTCTTTGTGTTAAGTATAAACCCCACACATTATGGTTTTAATGAATTGATTCTTTTATTTGCAATTTATTTGCAATTGACCCAAATGCAAATAAATGTAACAAGTCACATTTTTCTCATCTGTTTGGACAGTCAGGCCTTTGTTCAAATTAACTGGTGCTTGATCTGTCATAATGAAGAGATAGTTGTCGCTATCAGCGAGTGAAGGGCTGGTGCAGTAATTAGCTGGGCAATTAAGACTCATGTGGTACGATGTTTGTTTTATTGTTAGCGGTTGTTTTGTTTTTCTCTTTTGGTTGATTGGTTGATGTGATTCGTTGGAAGGAATAGACAGAAACTGAAGTTAATTACTCCCTGTGCTCCGCCTTGCTTTGTAGCAGACACACACACACACACACACACACACACACACAGCGTAAGTCATAGATGCACGTTGCAGTTCAGAGAGAGAGAGAGGGGGAGCTAATCAGTCCAGATGAACAGCTGCTAGGAGAGGCAGCAGATCAGTCAGTACATGAAGCATCAGCCTCATCAGGATTACTGGTTCAATCAGCAACTGGACCAGTCGTTCTGCCCCACACGCGGGCTGCTAAGAGACAAACGAAGGGGCGTGGTGGGTGAGAAATGGACTGGTTCTGCCTCTTCAGACCAATCGTTACCTTTGTAACCAACATGTTGAGGTCGCTCCAAGGCGTGGGGGGTGCTCCAGGGTCATGCTTGTTTCAGATACATGGTGGGAAAGCCTACCAGTAAAACCTGGTATATTTTGAATTGTTTGTAATTGAATAGCATAGATGACATTCTTCGGAGAATCTTGTGGTATTGTGTGGGTCCCCTTGGTAGGGTGAAGAGTTCATTTAGGCTCCTCGCCTGGTTAGGCTACTGAGAGACATGCACCAGCAGGTGTTGGCAGTTGACAGACAGTTGTATTTTCATGGTGTTGATCCACATTCGGCCTGTAATCCACTTCCTTCTGTCCTTTGAAAATTGGACCACAATATTTATACTATAAGTAAAAATTCCACACATTATTGTTTAAATTAATTGACTCTTGAAATGAATTCAGCCCACATGCAAATAAATTAGTAGTCTCTAATAGTTATCTGTACAGAACTAGGTAAAAAAGCCTTTAGGTATTCTGCCCCTTCCGCTTGGAACCTTCTTCAGAACTCATTGAAAGTGACTGACTTTATTCTTACAGACTATATCAACCCTAAATTATATGGAGCTTTTGATTATTGGTAAGTGTCTTTGTTTATATCAATTCATTATGCCTTATTCAGCGGACTAAAAGGCTTGTATGTATTTAAAATATTGTCCACTGTTGTTTTATGCTGCTTCTTGGCCAAGTCTCTCTTGAAAGAGATTTTAATCTCAATGAGACTTCACCTTAATTAATTAAATAATTAATTAAAATTAAATAAAAAAATAACGTATGTGACCATCATAGTCTAATGCATTTGTGACATCACAAAACACCATCACCAACTCATACTTTAGATGTCTTCCTCCTTAGGTGAAGAATGTGAAAATGTTCTGCACACAGCAGTCTGTAGGGTTAACATGCCTCCTAGAAGAACGTTAACTTAGGACTTTAACACTGAGGAGGGGTGCTTGTCCTTCTCCTAACCCTGCTATCAGCCATGAAATGTTTCATCAGACTTCTCTTGCATCTTGTTTTCTCTCCCTGTCTCTTCCTGTGTCGCTCTCCCTAATTTGATTGGATAGGATAAAGAGTTGAGAACGGCACAGGCACAGGGGGAGGGTGGGGAGAGAAAGAGAGAGAGAGAGGGAGAGGTGGAGATAGATGGTGTCGGGGTAGATAAAAGAGGGGGGTTCAACCGCAGCGATAATCTGCAAACAGATTTCCATGCTTATTACACTAATAATTTCATCATATTTGATGTGGCGGCAGGGGGGCGGGGCGGCGGCGGCGGGGGGCAGGTGTGTGCGGTGTCGTGTTATCGCGCTGCCACTGCTAAATGATCGGGTAATTTGACTGACCTCTGACTTGGGGCTGGGCCGGCAACACACACACACACTGTACTGCATGTCACCTGTTTTCTGTCTCTATCTCCTTTACCTCCTGTCTGTCACACTTGCCCACATTTCCATCTCTCTCTCTCTCTCTCTCTCTCTCTCTCTCTCTCTCTCTCTCTGCTTGTTCCTGCTTGAGTGCCCCCCCTCTCCCCTTTAACAAAAAAATGCAAACAAAAGAAAGATTGCATTAATTTTCAAATGATATTACTACATTTAGCGCGGGGCTCTCATATATCAAAACCTGAGAGCTACTCCCTTTTACTGTATGTGCTTCATCTTAATGGTATCGCTGGATGTCAAGGGCATGGAGGAAATTAAATCGGAAAGTGCAGATAGACCAAAGAAGATATTATCTCTGGATGATTGCAGTTTTGATAGGTATTCCAGTGAATTTCATTTTCTCCGGATGGGGAGAAGATGAGTTAGCCTGCACATTTGCTCATTTTTCTTCTACATGATTTATGTGAGTTGAGTATACACACACACACACACACACACACACACACACACACACACACTCAAACCTCTCTCTCTTGCACACACGAACACATGCATACATACAAACACACACGCACATGCGTAGGGCAGTAAATTAATGCTTTTGGATTCCATCTCGGCCCGGACAGCTTTTGTGTGTGTGTGTTGATGTGTATATGTGTATATTATCTTTGTGCACTGGTGTCGTCTGCGGGGCATTAGTGCATATTTTTTCCGTGTGAACGTTAAAGTGTGTGTGTGCGTGAGCGCGCGGATGCTAAAGCGGCACAGCCATCAGCGGGAATGATTTCAGGGAGACGGGTTGGGGGGGTGGGGGGTGGCGTCATTACTCAGACTTGTTTACATTCTAAATACCTAATGAAATCTTGTTGGTAATAATGACGGGAATAAAAGTTTGGGAAATTGTAAAAGTGGTGAAGTTTGAGAAATGAGGCCCGGCCCGTGAAATAGCATTTGGGGGCAGGAAACGACATTATTATGCAGTGCTCCTGCCTGCCTCAGACATGAAGATGAACTGCTGGCGGCCCATAAAATGCTGTTAGAGCTAGCCTGAAGTATGGCACATTGTAAAAGAGCCCTGATCCCATATTGCCATTATATATAAAAGTATAGCCATACACAACATTATTTTTCATATAAGATGAGCCCAGCTACAGTGGCTCGACCCCCCCGCCTCACCCCACCCCTCTCACACACACACACACTTTCTTTACGCTGATAGGAGCGATATTTTTTTCTCCCTTATAAAATATATAAATAAACATATTGCCATGGAACCCATCTCTGCCCTGATCTTATAGACCTCGATATTAAAAACAGAAATATTGCATTTTCTAGGGCCTCTGTTTTCCTCCCGTCCTCTTTTGGGTCTGGGATACGGAGGGGCAGAGTGAGGAGGGGGGTATGAGGGCCAAAAAAAGCAACAAATGAAGGAAAATGGAAACAAATGAAGAGTTAAAAATGCAATGAGATGAATATGGAAAACATCATCTGTAGAATGCAGACGGGTCGTCGTGGTGACAGCCTGCCTCTCAGGGTCCAGGTTTGTTGGTTAGAGTGAAAGATAAGGTCATTTGAAGGGATGAGGGCTTGAGACAGTGCACAGGTTTAGACCTGTGGCATTCATACTCGGCTGTCATGTCAGTCAGGGTCATTCCCCAAATTCATATTGTAGTAAATCCTGAAGTTTGTTATGATGGGACATTTGATACATTGAACATATTCTTGCTCATTCATTTTAAGTTCCTGTTAAAGCTCTTAGAAGTCAAAGTTGGAACTGTTGGAGTAAATATATGGTCACAAGACAGAAGAGATGAACCCAGCTTGGATTATAGCCTGTTGCAGCCTGTGCATCCAGTCAGTTGTAGCAGAGATGCAGTGAGCTGCCTCGGAACATGATGGCTTACTGTGTCTACTGGCCCCAAAGCTCAACTTACCAACGACAAGACCAGCAGCCTCTCCCTGCAATCTCCCCCTCTCTCTGTCCCCCATCTATCTTCTCCTGTTCCCTCATTCTCCACGCTCCTGTCTCTTATTCCCAGCTTTCCTCTTTTTCTCATCTAAACAGGTGGACTGGCTGTGCTGATTGCCGTAAGGCCAGTAGATTGAGTAAAGGGTAGTTAAAGGTTACATAGAAATGAATGACGGTGACGAC
The DNA here is from genome assembly GCA_025447815.1 of Percopsis transmontana. Classification (NCBI taxonomy): domain Eukaryota; kingdom Metazoa; phylum Chordata; class Actinopteri; order Percopsiformes; family Percopsidae; genus Percopsis; species Percopsis transmontana. The sequence continues at coordinate 3,022,360 of JAOEHI010000005.1, forward strand.
AGCGGGCTGTGGGCCAAATGGGAGGCGTTAGAGTAACTGGTAGTCTGGACACCTGCCTGTCTGTGGCCACTTGGGAATTATACCTCTGTGTCTGTCTCTTCGTTTCACTGCTTTCTTCTAACAAAAAAACATTTGGAGATAGACTCCAAGTAAGTTCAAATAGTGTAGCAGAGATTTGAGCATTCATTCATCTGATGGGGAGTGTGTACGTTTGTGTAATGAGGACAAGACACGGGCTACTTCAGGGACCTGCCGTTCTGATGTGAACTAGAAGGCTGCTTCTAGCCCACTGTCGTTCCTCTCTTAGGTAAATGATTAAAGCTGATGGGCTGAAGGTAATAATTGTACTAAGTAAAAAGGCTGTTCGGAGAGATCCATAGTGGTTAATGCCACTGGAAGCATCATATATGGACAAAAGTCTGCTTTAGGCTTTTATTTTTATTTTTTGTAGACACATGGCTGTCCTTGCCTACAGCACCGTGTACGTCCTTTGCATATACTGTGATAAAATGCACAAGTGATTGTCTTGACACATCTGCAGCTATCAAGCTGCTCTTTCATGAAGGCCATTAATGATCTATCGGGATGGCTACTGCAGTATAGAGTTCCATTCAGTATAGAGCAGCATTGGGATGGGGGCTTTGCCACACGTCTCTCTCTCTCTCTCTCTGTCTCTCTGACTCTGTGTGTGTGTGTGTGTGTTGGGAAGGCGCAGGTCTGATTGCGTGGGCAAAGCCACTTCAGATGCAGCGGGCTTCTCTCTCCCAGCGAGGGAAGCACAGATATGCCTCTGGGGAGCACAATTAATGCTTTTTTATTGTTTACTAATGAATTACACACAGAGGCTGTGTGTGTTGAGGAGAGGAGGAGTGTGTATAATTGTTTGGGTTCATATATTTGTCTATGTGTATATTTTGTTGTTTTTTGTGTGTGTTGTGTCTCTGTATGTGAAATTGACTTCTATGTGCATGTGCACAAGTTGTGACTGTAATTTGATATTAATTAGCCTGTTTCAGCCTTCCATTAGGACTGAACGCCATGAGCCTGCAGTCTCTTACTTGGTTTCCCTCTCGCTCCCTTCATTTAGGAGCTAGCTGGAGGTTGTGTGGATGTGTGTGGAGGGTGCGATACGGGCCAACACATGCCTTGAAGCCAATGTAAACAAATGCTAATGTAATTACCAAGGAAGTGTCATAATAAACTGTAACTAATATGATTGCAGTGCACACAATAATCTGGCAAGTTAAGCTATGTGATGTTATTGCTGAAGACTACCAGTTACACAGTTCTGTGCTAATTGCTGTGTGTGTGTGTGTGTGTGTGTGTGTGTGGGTGTGAAGGCCTCAAGTGTTCTTATCCTCTGGCATAATAGAGATTGGTAATTTTAGCTGTCTTGCAGTGCCAGTGAATGTGATCCACCTTGTCACCTGCTACAGGGGATACACACACACACACACACACACACACACACACGGATCCTTGATGTGTCTTCCATCTAAGACACAGCGCCTTGACACTGCCACATTAAAGAGGGTCATTATATTTTCCCCGACTGCTGCGGGAAAAAGTGACATTTTTACAAAGTGACAAGTTTACGGTTTGATAAATCATATTTTTGCTGAGGGTGGGGCGCGCTGGTGGGGCAGACGGGTGGAGGAGCCGGGGGGGCGTCTGTGGAGGGGCTGAGCTGCCTGTCAGCGACGCCCCTGCCGGTGTCGTCTAAATGATCCTCCCAGGCAGCGCGCTCGCATCCCATCCCCATTAGCATTTAATTTCTCTCTAATCCTACACGCCGCCGCCGCGGCAACAAGGCCCGCCGTGCCTCGGCGACGGCAACGCCACCAGGAGAAGGGCGCCTCGGAGAGCAATCTGCGCCCGCGCCCCTGTCGCTGCCATCATTCTTCCTTGACAATTAAGACCCTCAAATCTAATAGCGGTGATATTGGAATTACAGCGGGGGCCCCTTATGAGGGCACGTTGGGAGAGAAAGGGCCCGTGTCTCCCGATATAGCTGTCAAAGCCCCCCCCCCCCCTCCTGCCAGTTCCCGCCTGCTAAGCGATGCTGATGAGCTCTGGCGAGCCCACACACACACACACACACACACACACACATGGTGTAGGAGAGTCTATAGCTGTGATCTCGGTAGAATGGCGCCCTCTGTGCCCTCTCATCCAACCCTCTGAAGACCTGTTACTTCTGCCTTCGTTTTCTCTCCTGTAGCTGTAGCTGACTACCTGGCACCTCACATGGCACTGAGATTGGATAGCTAATGGTTACGGTTAAGATTTGGGTGGGCAAAACCAATGTCAGCCGGAGGGACAGAGCCGTGTCTGGAGTTGGAGGATGCAGTAGAAATATCCACCGTGTCTGTCTGGAAGAAGTCTGCCTTGTGGTGAACTAGACTGACGTTTCAATATTCACCCTGATTAGTTGGTGTTTTCAATATATTTCAATATTCCATTCTAGTGTAAATGGAATATTGCAGAACAACATACTGCACATACAGCGTAGCAATTCTTGTGCCGGTTGATAATTCAGATTGAAAATAGTCGGGAGTACTAGATCATTCTGAAACTGTATAAGTGTAGGGATGCATGGAAAGCAAAACGGATGCTTCAGGACTGTAGTCGATGTTCTTAATGTAGTGGAAAGATTCAAGTATGAAAAACAATTTTAGGAATTCATTGAGCTTTCTCAATGTGTTTTGTATTAATGTTGGTGTAAAAGCCAGACTGTTCTGGAATAATAGGCATGTTCACTTTCCCACTGTTACCTTTCTTTGAAGTACCTTTGAGCAATACACAGATCCCACACCAGCTCCAGGATAGCATTCAATAGCTGACCCCATGCTCTGGCTGGGCAGCAGGATGGCCCAGAGGCTTGCTCGGCCTCCTCGCTGTCCTGGGTTTGATTCCCATGTTGCCATAGCGTCCTTGAGCAAGATGCGTAAACCCTGCAGTAGCTTGCTGACCTTGCATTTAAACTAACATGTGAAAAAAGAATTTTTTTGTGGATTAATTTAATGTATTAATTTCATTTCAGTTCACATCTAATCACATTAAAAAATGTATGAAGCAATTAAAACTTGTTTTTTTAATCTAATTTTATAATAAATTGGCTAATATGTTTTTTTCTTCTAATGCTTCTGTTTTCCAGACTCCAGCAGAACAAGCTAAGGTTCGCATGCATATGGTCCTGCAGGCTGCAGGTAGGTGGCTGTTGAAGTCTCTCTCTCTCTCTCTCTCTCTCTCTCTCTCTCTCTCTCTCTCTCTGTGTCTCTCTCTCTGTCTCTCTCTCTCTCTGTCTCTCTCTCTCTCTCTTTCTCTGTCTCTGTGTCTCTCTCTCTTTCTCTCT
>JAOEHI010000005.1:3029301-3040674 GCA_025447815.1 Percopsis transmontana
TCTCTCTCTCTCTCTCTCTCTCTCTCTCTCTCTCTCTCTCTCTCTCTCTCTCTCTCTCTCTCTCTCTCTCATACACATACACATACACACACACACACACACACACACACACACACTCCGACCTATTCTTCAATTATACTTTTGTGTAGTGCCTTTTCCTTAAATACTTTTAGATACACCATCATTATTTTATAGGTAAACATCTCTCTCCTCATAGGGTTTCATATTTGCACTTTCATGTAAAGAAGGTTCGATTTTTTAAATATTAATATGAATTTATTTTTTTACTATTTCTTTTTAAAACACATTATGCAATTATTGTGCTATTACATTGTAACATAATAGTTATGGTAATATTCATATAGAAAACTATATGTATATATGTGTTTTTATTGTTGTCATCTAGTGTTCATATTGATTTCAATAATACTGTGGCCAGTGATCCATGCATTCTCCAACACACATGAGGCCAGGCTCAGGGATTTCACCCGTTTCCTTTTCAGCTCCTTGCTCCCTGGCTCACCTCGAGAGCAGTGTTCATTTCTAGTCAAATAAGCAAGTGCGTTCCGTGGGGCAGCAGGCCTCTCCTTATCCACACATCAATGGGGAGTGTTTGCAGAACACCCACTAAGGACCCAAGGGCCAAGGGTCATCAAAACCTCCGTCCTCTCCCTATTTGAACCATTGACGGCAACAAAACAAATAGTCCTTAAGATCTCATCAGAGGCCTGAACTTGGCAAGAGCTCACGGGAGTCTGGATTAACTTGCGGCTAGGGTCGGCCTAAGTTTAACACTTGCTGAACAACTAATACATGAGCTTATACAGTGTGTATTGAACTGAACTGAGAAATACCAAAGAAACTGCTCTTAATTATCTGTATTACTCTAGTTTTTATTCATATAACATATCACGATATTTGAATGAAAAACAATCACTTTTTATTTACATTTATTTGATTTAAATCTACGTAAGGTAGATTTTTCCTACTATAAAATATAAATTGTAATTGTTGTTAGGATTGTTAATAGTCTTTGCACTACCCAATGAAACCAACAGCATAACATTTGGATTTTCTGGCACAACAGGACAAGAAATAACAAGTTCTGTTTTTGCCTTTCTGCCATTGACAAAGGTGTACCCTAAATGATTTCTGCAACAATCGTGGGGAAAAAGAAGTTGTAATATGTAAGGCAGAGCCAGGCTTGGAAAAGGGGAACTGATTAGACAGAATTCTTTCGGGTGGCGTCAACAATCTAAATCTACTTATATAGAGGCAGGGGATATCGGAGCAGATATTCTCACAGAGCATTTCATTCACTGATAGCTAACGGATGTCTAAAAAAAAAAAAAAAAAAATTCCTTCTTTCTACTCTTAAATCAGCTTGTAACAGCTGCTGTAATGTGGTAGCTTTTTAAAACATATGCAGTGCAGTTGCATTTCATCACCAGACAAGTTATCCCATGCAGCTTTAAATCAGACACGATTTGTTTCTCTCCACTACAACTTCCTGCTGTTGCCGAATTGTAATGATGGTAGTGGCAAAAAAAAAAATGTGTCTGTGCAGCCCTCTGAGTTTCCCCTCAGCACTTGTTGTTTGATTGACAGGAGATGTGGCGTACATGGGGGCGTGGCCAAACCAGCTTAGCAGCATCATGTGAAGGGACTAATTCACCCACAATAAATACGGGGCATTATAGTTTTTGGTCACAGCAGGCGTCTTCCCCCCCCACAACACACACACACACACACACTCTTTACCCCCCTTTCCTATATTTTCCCTTTGATTCTTCCTCTCATCCCTTGTGCTCCCATTTCCCGCTCTTCTTGCCAAACCCCTGCCCCCAGCCCAACCCCCCCGGGCCCTGACAGATGTGTGCTGAACAGACCACATACATGGAGGGTGTCACCTTACCCCCTCTGGAACTAAAGGGCTAATGCGCCACGTTTAGGAGGCTGCCACCCTTTGTTCTGCCAGGGGTAAGAGGTGACTGTGATGGAGGGACCAGGAGAAGGGCCTGCTTCTTTACATGGCTTAAACCCCTCCCTCTTTATTTAAATGACCACTCTATAGGTTTCTATACTGCCTTATTTAGTTCTTTTTTTCTTTTTTTTTTTAAGCTTATTGTTGCTGCTCTACCATAAGTCACTGTTGTCAGCGCTGAGGTAGAATTGTTTAGTCAATAAACTGATTGACTGGATAGACCTAATGCTTAATTAAATTTATTGCTAGACCACAACATTTAGTCGCATTGTGTTGTTTATTACTTACGCGTTGGTCCTACCTCTGTCCTCAAAGACGTTACAGGGTTGTGTAGTTTGAGATGACAGGAATGATGTCATGAACTCCTGCCAGTATTGACCTGTGTCTCCAAGGGAATTTCCCACCGTAATAGAGGGCAGAGGAAGCCCCTAGTAATAACTATTAACGTCCCTAATATGGTATTATGACTAGCAGCAGGACTGAAGAGGTGGACAGAGTTATTTTATGACGGGGTTATTTCTCTATCCTCTGTTTTATACTCATCATGATGCACCAAAGAACATAAGCACAGCATAGTAGAGAATACATTTCCTATATATGTCCAAAAATTAAATTAAGTTGCACATTAGTTGCTTGGATTTATAAGTGCACAGAACCATATTTTTTCAGAGTTTTCTTTCTTTCATTACACAATAATCACTGTTGACAATCTGTTTTCCCATGCATTATAAAGTTTTCAGTAGAGAGCATAAAACATCATTATTCACCCTCAGTAGCTTAGATCTATAGAAAAAAACGTTTGCTAATTTTTAGCCTGCGGCTGTTTTTAAGGGTATTTTTGGAGTTGAACAGCGTGAAACAAGCCAGGTTAGCTTCATCCACTCTGGATGGACACCTACTGGCCTAGATTTTGATTCCTACTTGTACGCTCAGCATGAAATATTCAATCACTTAGTGGGAATGTTTACATGGCTTGGCTTTCACCGTGTTGTCCAAATAAATGGAACAACAGCGTTACAGCAAAATATATCCCTGCTGCGCCTGTGCTGGAATGCATCCCCTGTTGTCTTCGAGAGGATAATGGTTAGAGGGGAGGTCCTGTAATTTAGTCTGTGTAACCATTGATCAGCCGGATTTATGTGCCATTACCTCACCGTTCCAGTCAACAGTCGTAATTATGCCTCTTGGACGGAGAGCACGGAACCTCCAGTTACACAGGCTGCAAATACCTGAATAAGCTTTTATCAAACAGCCCTTGCCACTCACTTAAGAATATTAGATTGACACTGGGGCATATTGACTCATCTGCAGATGAAAGGGATAGATGACTAGAGTGCAATACTTGCTAGCACGAGCCCTGTGCCTCAAGCGGTGGCTGTGACCTCTCAGAATGCGTTACCTTATAGACGGCACTAATCTGATAGAAATAAAAGTAGGCAGTGAAAATGAATCTCTGTCTGCAAACGATTTTTTTTCTTTTTTTCAATAAGAATTTAACCTTTCAGTTCAAAGGTCCCCGGACATCTTCGATAAAAGGTTTATGTACAATTGATTTTTGGTTTGTTTTATGGGTATAATAAACATGGGCTTTGCTGCAGCCTGTCTTTCTGTGTGCTGTAGTTGAGCGCATGATGTCTTCCTCGAGACGTTGTTGTTGAAGTGCCAGAGGCATATACTCTTCTAATTGGACATTTGGATCATATTTGGAATAAATTATGAGTTATTGCATTTGTTGGCCAAAACAATATATTTGCGCCTCCATCTTTATTATATATTTCCATGTCTCTAGCGCTGTTAGATTTCTGACAAGAATACAGCAAAGTGAATGAGTCTCCCGCCACAGATGTGTGTCAAAGATTAGCTTCGCTAAAATTCAGTAATGTTTTCTAATTTCTCTGCAGCATGTTAGGTCTAAAAGTCAGTTTGTTCAATTTAAAAGGGCCTCTTTCTGATAACAATTCTTAGTAAGCTACAGCAAAGATATCATGCACTTAGATTGTGTGTGTGTGTGTGTGTGTGTCATATAGAGAGCGAGGTAGGGGGGCTCTGTTTTTCTTCTGTTGGCAGATTTCAAAAAGCATCTGGTGAGCTCTTGAAACAAAACGTTATGAGTATGTTCAAATCCAAAGTGAATCATTTCTGCACCCTGCTTTCTCCACCCCCCTCCCCTTCCTTGTTGTCAGTGTTTAGAGACACATGGTGATATCTCTCTCTCCCTCCTCCTTTGCTCGCTCCCCTTCTCTTGCTCTCCTCTAAACATGTACGCATTTCCATAATAGAAAAAGAATATTTTTTAAATTGCCGCCTTCCATAATTTTGCAACATATGGTATAAACGATTTTGATGCAAATGTATGTGCTAATTATTTGCAGACGAGCCTTGAACGGGTCAGCCATTGAAGTGGAATGAAAGCAAATTTGCAATCACCTTAAATTTTGCTAACCATTTACTAGCAAAGTAAACTTTGCTAAGTAATTTAATTACCTTGGACCGCTGGCAGGCGCTCTGGGACTTTTGGGAGGGGGTGGGGAGAGAGGAATTCAGACCGAGAGAAAAGAGAAGAAGCAAGGAGAAAGGCTGAAAAAAAACAGCAGCTTTATCTCCCGTTGTGGAATATTTAATGGATAGGAATTTTAGGTTATGTTGGGCACCCTTTTGTAAGGGGTCAGGTCTGTCCTTTACGATCATTGTTGTCCGTCTTTGTGTGGCTAGCTATACAGTGTATGGTTCCTGGCCTAGGATATACCACGTTATGCTAATGATTGTTATTTGGTATTTACAAATTTATGTCTTCTTTTGTAACAAAAATAGTTGTTTTTATTGGGATATTAGGTGGCAATGTGGATCAGTATTTTTCACTCACAGCAAGCACCCATGGGCTTAATTCCCTTTAGTAGTTTGGATGTATGTGTGTGGGTTAGGCTAATTGAGAGGTATGAATGGTGTTTATACAACCATTAGGTCTGTTTGGATTGAAATTAATTCCAACCAATGCTGTTCCATAGCATAACATAAAAGTTTTATACTGGTAGTCCTACCTGTATCAATCCACAGAATTATTTTTTTTTTTTTTTTGGTTTGTTTTGTTTTTAACTAGGAAATAGCCATGTATTCTAACTTACAGCTGCCATCTAATTTTTCCTTCACAAAAGTGGAAAAATGCATCTTAAAATATAACAATAATATAATATTTGACTAACTGACCTGATTTACAAGCATACATCTCTAATAATATCTAATGTCTCTAATATTTCCACAACAAGATCTGCATCATGGGTTCTTTGGTGTTCATGGTTTCTCTGGGCATGATGTTCAGATGAAACGGACCACGTCAGCAAGATACCGTCCTTTATCTTTTTATTTAAAGATTTACCAACTCAATAATAATCTCTGGATGTCCTACCATGGGTAAATCTCATGCACAGTAAGAAGCCACATCTTTTATTGTGAAATAGCTTTCAATACCATTGTAATCACTCACAGACTTAGTATTCTCACACTTCATGACTTCAAAATTGTGTTTAAAACTGAAGCGTTGTGCTGTGCCAAAGTGGAAGTCTAATTTATCTCTGGAAATAAGAGCAGCACAAGTTAAAGTGATGATGATTAAGGTGTTTTAAATTGACTGAAATTACACCCAGCATTGACCTATTGTTGAAATTTAGGATTGCTTATCATGGGAACCTAAATGGTGATGTGTAATTACACAGGCTTCATTGTGCCGCTCTAGTGGTGCTGGGTGTTATTATGGCCAGCTAGTTGGAGGTATCCAGGGACAGCCAGAGGCCCCATGCGGCTCTGTAGCCTGTCTGCCCGGGCAAATCAACTGGCCTTAAACACACGTGTTAGCTCGCCTTTTTTTGATGCTTTACATCATCAATAAAGCGAACAAAATTTTTCCGGTGTGTGTGACTTTATGTTACGCGCGCGGCCGTGAATGCTGTATATGTGTGTGTGTGTGTGTGTGTGTGTTTGCTCGCGGTATACGTTTAACTGCGTGCATAAGTAGCTCACACACTGATTTCAATTAGAAGATGGCTGTGCTCTCGGTTGCTATGATATATAACGGAAATGTCATTTCAAAGGAGGGAATGCTTTTTTATGCGTGTTTTTTTTTTTTTTTTGTGAAACTAGACTAAATTAGTAGAAAAGTTGAAACACCGTCTTCTCCCCTTTCGCAGTAACTCTGCTACACACACACACACATACACGTGCGCGGGCGAGGGCTGGGATGGAATTGAAGTAATAAAACCCCCTTTGTTTTAGTTTGTATTGGACCATTCATCATCACTTTATTTAATATGAGGCCATAATTGTGCCATCCCCTACCATCGCTAATGGCGCTGTTCGCCTGTGTTTGCTTTGTTGATGGAAATGAATGAAATTAGGATAAACAACCGCCGAGTCGCGTGTAATCAAGCCCTGATTAATGGAGCGCCGTTTCAGCGCCGTTTCTCATTCCACAACACCTGATATCTTTCCCATAAACAAATTGTGTTTGTCTAAATGAAGAAATTAAATGACGCATTTGATGAGTTTATGATTGACCCGGTCCGGCTCGTGGCCCATTACTCTCTGTCTGTTGGGGCCAAGAGGTATGTGACTAATGCTCTGTCAGGCTTGGCGTGCGGATTTATCACCACCGCTGATTAATGACAGCCAAACGGCATTTTAATAATTTTATGATTGTGGTTCCTGGCAGCCAGAGAGAGAGAGAGGGAGAGAGAGAGAAATAGAGAAAGTAAAAGTAAGGGAGGAAGGAGGGTGTATTTTAAGCGACAGTCCAGGACATGAAGAACAGAGACAGACAGACAGACAGACAAAGTGTTCTTCCAGATTAAATGCTGTGTGCCCTTGTAGCCAGAGCAGGCCTGATTATGCGCCTCACCAACATCCCCATGAATCTCCCCTTTGCGCTTGAAAAGTATTTCACACACACATTTAATGAATTCACCCTCCTCATTAACTCGTGTGCTATTTCCACTGGAAAACAACAAATCTGCAGCAATACTATACGTGGAAGACGGAAGCAGCAAGGAGCAGACATTCCCTGCAGGGGCTCATGGCGTGATGTGGCTGGGTGGGGATGGAGTGTTAGCAAACAGGAGCAGGGAAAATGTGGGTGTCGGAGATGAAGGTTTTTACATAACTAGTTGGGTACAGGATAGAATCATACAGTAGCTTCTAAACCAATAAGGTTCTGGATGCAAAAGGAAACTAGCTGTGGTTTATTTAGAAGGCGTGTATCTTGTATGAATCATGTCTTGATTTACCTTTTCATTACCTAGTGAATCCATCTTTTAAGAGGCCGGTAATCCATGGTTGGAATAGGTGAATTTGGGTGCAAACATAAGAAAATATAGTTTCACATACTTTTTTGGATGTCAGTTGTAGGTAGGATTTTAGAGCTATAAATTTTGTGTAATTTCTTAGAAATGCCATAGACATTTACAGCATTTAGCAGACGCTTTTATCCAAAGCGACTTACAATTAGTACATTTGTCAACAGTTGAACTGGTTAACCACCTGTTTTTGCAAGCAAATAACATTCTCCCAGAATAAGCGCAGCATCATGTAACAAGGCTAATGTTCTGCATTTGCAGAACATTAATCGAAAGTTATCATTCGCTCCTCAAACAGTCAATAATTGCAATAATCGAAAGTTATCATTCACTCTTCAAACAGTCTATATTTGCTAACGGCAAAGTGCTTAATATTCTAAGAGCTGATTTAAGAGTATAAAGAATTTTTTTAGAATAATTTTTTAAAGACATCCATTAGCTATCAGTGAATGAAATGCTCTGAGAATATCTGCTCCGATATCCCCTGCCTCTATATAAATAGATTTAGATTGTTGACGCCACCCGAAAGAATTCTGTCTAATCAGTTCCCCTTTTCCTAGCCTGGCTCTGCCTTCCTGTTCTCAACTCCTCGCTGGGATACAGTCTGGAAACGAGCAATGTATTAACGATTGCTCTGCCACTTTTAAGGGCGGGCCAATCAGAGATGAGTGGGGGTGGTTAGGTGCGATAACGGTAAAGTCAAGCGTTCCTTTTCGAAATGTAGATCTAACAATGGCGGCGATGGTAGAGTTAGATGAAGCGAGCAGTTGTTGCAACACTAGGGAATGTCGAAGAATTGAAGCCCGAGCAAGAACAATGTCTAAAACTATTCATTGAGGGAATACGACATACATACAACAAACGTCATATCGCTGTCAATGACGGTTGGTTGGGCTGATTCCAATGGTTTTAAAATTAGGCCAAAGTCTACGCCCATCAGAATCCAACGACTGCAAGCAATCCCCAATCGAGCGTGGCCAGACCCTAACTAGGCTACTCTTTTCCCTGATTGTTCCGGCGAATCTACCTTGCTTGTCAATCACATGAATGCACGTGCACAGCTCAATGGCCCTTCGCAAAGGCAGACCGACAGGCTCTTACTATCTTTCGTTCTTTTTTTAGCTAGCTGTCGTTGCAACTTTTAACACACAAGCTGTATTTTTTGTAAATATAACCTATATACACTCACATATATACATATTACCTTTATCATGTTATCACTTGATCCAACTTGATTTGATCAAGACATTTTCCTTGCATGTTGATTTCTAACTAATCTAGTGCTTTCTAGCACAGAATGGTGTTGTCACATAGTATGGTAGACTTGGCTAAGGCATCTTCCAGGACTTGAGACATGGCAGTCAATGTTCACTCCTACAAGCCACACTGGCCTGCCGTTGTCGTGTTTCACATCAGAGAATTTAGGTAATCTAAACCATCGTAGCATACCACAGCCTTCATACACACACAAGGCTCTGTGTGTGTGTATGTGTGTGTGTGTGTGTGTGTGTGTGTGTGTGTCAGCGTTGCACACTCCATGCCAGGCAAATTGTGCACCACATTGACTCCAATGACTTTGAACAGCATGTGTCCCCCTTTGAAAGGGATTGTTAGTTTGAATTAGATTAGTGAGGGTCATTTTTCCTTCTGAGTCAGAGACACAGGAATAAACTTGGCGTGGTTGATAAACATTTAGACACCTGTCGTCTCCAATCCCACGTTCCAGGCCGCGGCAACAGATGGAGGCCAAGGCTTGTTCCGAACTTCTAATGGATTCCTAATTTCATACAGATTGCAGCCCCCCCCTCCGCGCACGCACGCACGCACGCACGCACGCACACACACACACAGCCCGACCCGCCACAACCTATCTTCTCTTTTCTCCTCTACACCCTTCTTTCTCTCTCTTTTTCTGCCTGGTAATCACCTCCAGGTCTAATGCTTAATCCCTCCATCTTTTACCTCCTTTACTCCTAATGGCCAGCACCTTCCAGCCACCACACATGTCCTCCTTCCATCATCCCTCTTTGCTAGCGGTGTGCATCCACCACACCTCTGTTGTGCACCCCTCCCCCCCCCCTCCCCCGGTCCTAATGTGTGCGCTGTGTGACTCAGACATAACAAGCCAAACAGTACTCCTCTGTCTGTTAACGGAGAGCGATGACAGAGGCCGCCAGCGCCAGTCATTCAGATGGATGGCAAGGCTGCAGCGTTTACAGTAGGCCACACGTTTACATGCGCGACGCGCACGCACGCACACACACAAATAATTGTTCATTTGTTCCTATTGCCCCCCCCCCCCTCTCTCTCTCTGTCTCTCTCTCCCCCCCCTCTCTGTCCTTTTAAGAGTTTGAAATAATCCTTTTTATTCGAGCATAACTCTAATAGTTTTGTTGTTATTATCATCAATGCTAACCTTGTGTTATTGTCTTTAAAGGAACACTTTGTTGGTTTTCAAGCCAGACTATTCCAATAGTCTCATCACTAATAGTCATCCATTAATCAACAGCAGCAGAGTCTCTGAACACACACCTGCCTTCTACACGCTGGGCTTCTACACGCTGGGAGCAGCCGAGCGGCGAAGCCACCGTCTGGGTCCAGTGCTGCTGCACCAGTCATACATACGTAATACAAAACGTACACAGACAAACTATCAGACCCCATGAATGTAAATAAAGGCTGATAAAAGCTGCTAGTAGTTCCTGTAAAGAGACATCTGCAGCCATGTCTCAGGACACTGACACTGCGGTGTCAACAGGAAGTCCAGAAGTCCAGCTGGTGTGTAGTGTGCTAGACGTGTGGGCTTGAATGTTGTTGTCCCACAATTGTCCCACAACAAGGCGGAAGTGACAACTACAGGTGCAGGAAGCGACCATCTCTGACCAATGCAAATTGCCACCTTCTTTCACACACACACACACACACACACACTATATATGTATTTCAGTGTACAGAACACAACATCCTCATAATCTATTTAAAGGATTAGACAAATAAAGACTCTCCCTCAAACAACTGATATGAATATACAGTAGCTATCTGAACAGAAAAAAATGAGCTAACAAACCTTGGATTAGGACTAGACACTAATCTCTACAATTCTAATTTACTGAAGAGCACAATTTCTCCATAATTATGTTCAAATGTGCTGGGCATCGCTGCTAAGTCACTATTGGGGAAGGCCAACAAGCTATAGCTTGTGTTGGTAATTAGCAGATTCATGCAAACACATCATGCTGCATTTCTATTGGTGGCATGACGTGGATAGTCCTAAAAATGTTCACTTTCACATTGTTACGCACAGAACACTGTTCACTGCCATTCTTTTTCATAACTGGCTTCATACCGGCATGTTGCTGTTTTCTGACACTTGTTAATATTAACATTGTTAACAATGATATCTGAACCAGTCTCCACAGCAGAGAGACAGGGGGTTTGACAGTTTCTGTTCTGTTAGATATTCAGAGGCCGATTGTAAGGCAGGGCCTCAACATGGTGTCATGGTGTCAACATGGTGTCATGGTGTCAACATGGTGTCAACATGGTGTCCACATGGTGTCAACATGGTGTCCACATGGTGTCATGGTGTCCACATGGTGTCAACATGGTGTCATGGTGTCAACATGGTGTCAACATGGTGTCCACATGGTGTCATGGTGTCCACATGGTGTCAACATGGTGTCCACATGGTGTCATGGTGTCAACATGGTGTCATGGTGTCATGGTGTCATGGTGTCATGGTGTCAACATGGTGTCAACATGGTGTCCACATGGTGTCAACATGGTGTCATGGTGTCATGGTGTCAACATGGTGTCATGGTGTCATGGTGTCCACATGGTGTCCACATGGTGTCATGGTGTCATGGTGTCATGGTGTCCACATGGTGTCCACATGGTGTCCACATGGTGTCCACATGGGGTCATGGTGTCATGGTGTCCTCATGGTGTCATGGTGTCCACATGGTGTCCACATGGTGTCAACATGGTGTCATGGTGTCAACATGGTGTCATGGTGTCCACATGGTGTCCACATGGTGTCCACATGGT
>JAOEHI010000005.1:3047038-3059387 GCA_025447815.1 Percopsis transmontana
TCTCTTTCTCTCTCTGTCTCTCTCTCTCTGTCTGTCTCTCTGGCTCTCTCTCTCTGTCTCTGTCTCTCTCTCTGTCTCTGTCTCTCTCTCTCTCTCTCTGTCTCTCTGTCTCTCTCTCTCTCTGTCTCTCTCTCTCTCTCTCTCTGTGTGTGTGTCCAGACCAAGTCCAGTGGTTCCTAGAGAGGCTGTGAAGAGAAATAAACAGTTAATTAATCCCCCATTGGCACCATGTTGCATATTTCTGCCTAATTAGTCAGCCAGGCAATCAGGGGGCCTTGGAGTTCCCGGGCTCCTCCCAACCAGGGTCCCGTCTCCAGAACAGAACCCCAGCCGCATGTTTAAGCAGAAATAAATAGCAGAAATTACATCGCTCCTCTTTCATCTCCTTGTGCAGGGAAGAAGGAATTGCTGTCGGAGAATTAATGTTCATTTAATTTCCCCTCTTTCCTCTGCTCATATATTTGCATTCTTCAGGTATTTCTCGTCTATCCTTGTCTCTCTTACTGTTTCTCTCCCCCCACGCACACACACGCAGACGGGCCCTCTCCTAGCCGTTACATCTGTAAGACATATGTTTCAGGATTATGCGTGTGTGTATTTGTGGCACGGTTGTAAGTGCACGGGTGTCTATACACCCATCCGCCTGCATTAGGGCCAAAGAGAAATGTCCTGGCCCGTATCTGCTGATGGTGAAAGCCTGTTTGCCTGACGTTTTGAACACTATCCCTTGTTTCTAAATGGCAATTTGTCTTTCTCTGTTTGTTTCGTTTCAGCTCAGTGGATAGTGCCAAAGTAGTCAGACTGCAGTCTGCCGCGAAGGGATGAAGTACATTTGTGTCTGTTTTATTTTCATTTTTTCATGCTTTATTGAGCCATTTTTTTATATATTTTTTTTTAAGGGGGGAATTTATAGAAAACATTATACCTTTAGGTGGTAGTGTGTATGTGTCATTATACAGTCTTTAAACCCCTTGTTTTGAGCAGGGTATTGTCCATCATATTCACCTAGATAATATCACAGCAGAATTAGGGTTTTGCTTGCAATCAACATGGACGCACTCGGTTGAGACTTGTAACAACCATTGTGTTTGGATACACACCTGTGGCACATGACTATATACAAAGCACATGCGCGCGCACGCACACACACGTGCGCATACGCCCTGCTCAATATCTAAGTCTTACGGGGGACCTGTCTTTTCTCTGCTCTAGCCATAAACTATCCAGTGTATGAGATGTAGGCTACTCCCTGAAGCGCGTGCCTTACTTGGGACAGTTGCTGGTCAGATGATGTCCCCAGAAAGATACGGTTGCATTCATTCACATGCAGAAACCTATACCAATAGGATGTGTAGGTGACACTGTCTCTCTGGTATCGGCCATCATTGCAGACTGCGGGACATGGGGGGGCGGAATAGCAAGCTCTATTTTACAGTGTCATCACCAGCAGTAGGGGCACCTGTAAACTTTGTGCACATACACAAACGTGTGCACAGTGTGTCTGTACCTGGGTGACCTTTGACCTTGACTTGATAGACTCTGCGCAGCTACACGGGATTATGGGATACCTTTATTGCTGATGTCTCCTGATCCACTGATGGTGAATGGTGAATGGCGACACGGTAAGGGATCTGTATGTTCGGGGGTTAGAGGCTGGGGGGAGGTTTAATCGCCTATATCAGCAGCAGTGAATAGGCTAGTGGTTATTGTGCATTGGCCAGGACATGTGGTTATATGATAGAGAGAACGAGGGCTTAATCCCCCAGCCAGTGTTGTTGGGCCTTCTATACAAGCTGGCTATTCTCCACACACACAAACACGGTGAGAGAGCCCCGGATGAGCGCTGGTGATAAATATATAATCCCCCCCCCCACACACACACACACACACAGACACGCACACCATTAAACCCAGCGGATTACAGTTTGGGGAATTACGGCAGGGATTTCTGTTGCCTCTCTCTGTCTCTCTCTGCTTTCCTTTCTCTTCCTCCTCCGCTGCTCCACTCCTCCCGCTGCCCTCGCCTGTCAACAGCCCCACTTGGCCCAGGCTGCCGATCCAAAGCCTTTGATGAGGCAATGTCAGCTATTTGGTTTGGCCAGGCACAAATGGATCTCTGGGTACAGATAGAGGAAAAGAAAAAGAGAGAGAGAGATTCGGGAATGTGATAATTTAGAAGGAAACTGAGATATAATCTGCCTCCTTCCTCCTCTTTTCCCATTCTCTTTCATAGGTTTTGTGCTCTCTCTTCATTCTTAACTCTCTCTCGCTCTCTCTCTTTCTCTCTCTCGCTTTCTCTCTCTCTCTCTCCGTCTTTATCTCCTAAACACAGACTGTGCCAGTGTTGGCTTGCAGCTGATTGCCGGTGTAATCACACACATTTTAGATGATCTGATAGGAGAAAAGGCCTCTAAATCATCTTAACCCCCGCCCCCAAATCTCCTTAAGGCGGGGGCCTGCAAAAACGACTTTATTTTTGTCCTCAGTGTTTTCTGTCTGATGACAGAACAGTAGGGCAGAAAATTCCCCCAGAAAGGCCCTGTAAAAACAATGCTGTGTTAATCCCATTTTGCCAATATCTTCTGCTTATGTCAGTGTAATGTAAACCCAGGATTTGCCACTATAAGTAGATTTTGTGTACAATGTAAGTACAAGTGCATAAAGTTGATGTAGCTAACTTTGTTTGTACTTATCTGTGAGTGTTGGGCCTTGGGTCTGTGGGAAGGCCCGACATTTGGGTGTCTTGGTATGTTATGGAAATAATAACTGCACTTGGAATTATTTTGTTTCACAGCCAGTAATACAGTAATGAATCAGTTAACATTAATTAGTTAAATACATATTTGTTGACGGTGTGTGCTAACAATGGAGTTTACACTGCTTGTTGTAACATTTTTGACTCTGTGCTGCAGGGATCACTGAGATAAATATATGACCAATATATGAAGGGTCAAATTCAATGACAGGCTGGTAAAGTTTTAGTTTAGAACCGACCATCTAAAGAAAACTCTAGTGCTGTGTAATTTCTGCTTCTAAAACCCTTTCCATTCTGAAATCAGCTTTAGCATTTGACTTGACTATGTGTAAATGCACACATGTGTCCTTTGCAGTTCGGGAGCTGTTAATTACCCATGAATGGGTCCCCTAGCAGCAGGTTGGGAATCCTAGCGGGACTTTGGTGGGGCTGCATGGGGGTGGGAGTAACAGATTACAGGTCTCGGGGCACCAATAGAGGGCCAGATGAACCAGCAGGGGCCCCTATACCTTATTCATCCCCTCAATGGACCTTTCTACAAGTGTTGGATGGAACGACGTCCAGAAAAGAGCGTGATTTTGGAAAAAAGGGTTTAGTCATTTTTTCAAATTAAGCAACTGATTGTTTTGCCACAAATTAGGACGTAATGTGATACAGTTGATTTGCAATTGAATGACACTGTCGTTCAATGTATCTTCACTTGTTGTGACATTCACATCAAAATTGCCTTCCACAATAGAACTACAGTAAGGTCGCGGGTGTGTTTGTGTTTCATGCGTGTACTATGTATGTAGGAGATATGTGTGTTTGCGTGTGTGTTCTAGAGTGATAATCCCATCTCCTCTCCGTAGAGCCCCCGTGAGAGTCCACTAAGCCACTTCATTCACTTTGATCCAGTTTTGGGGGGCAGTTAATTTCCCATAATGCCACTGATCAATGATTTCCTTTCAGTACTGATGTAATTAGTGGTTTTAAACCAGTTTTGCACTCCTACTTCACTGTCTTTAGGGGGGCTGGAATGTATTATTGTGGAGTGCAAAAGAATGTATTAGAGTGGAGTGCAAAAAAAAAAAAAGAGATCGATACGGGCTTGCTCCTTCTGCCATACATACGCAACCAAGGTGTGTGTGTGTGTGTGTCTGTGTCTGTGTCTGCAAGGCCAGAATATGTATTTTTATGTAGCTAGTCCAAATCTTAAATGGGTTATTAAAAATAAAAAAGGGCCAATTGGTGCTGTTTGGATAACTATGATCATTAACTAAAGCACTAATTAAAATCTAATCCAAAACAATTCTAGCTATAACACATAATTCATCTGATGAATATATAAACCTGGTATAGTCTAATTAGCGGAGGAGTATTCTATGATTTAACTTGATTAAACTGTAAACTTCAGCAGGGTAGCTAGACTGAAATCAAATGATTAATGCAAGGCGTTGCTGGTATCTGTTGTCTTTGTGTTTGTTAAAGTGCTATACGTCCACATTCCAACAAGTTAAAACATAATTTCTTAACCACATCCCTGAATACTCAACTAATGAGGACCATTGAGGCCAAACCACGCTGCCTGCAACATAGCTCTATCTACCATTGAGGTACAGCAATGATGAGATAAAAAAAAGTGTCATTCCACATTATTGTGCTTTGGACTAGGGAATAATGTAAAGCCAATAACTGCTCGGCTATTACAATGCCCTGGCTATGTAATAGCAGCATGTAATTGTAAGTCGCTTTGGATAAAAGCGTCTGCTAAATTACCTAATTGTAAAAATTCTAAAACATACTGTAGTGTCTCTGGATACTGTAAAAGTTGGATACCTTCCTAAAATTGTAAAATGTTTACTGGCTTGTGCCAGAGAAGGTTAGCGTTCTGTATCCTAATGGTTAATAATGCAGCAGGGGAAAATGACTGGTGGATTTTGGTTAAATGGTAAGGTAAATGGTAAATTTGCTACTTATTTCTAATTATAAAGTACACACTTTCGGCAAATGCTTAAATATAAAGAAGAAAAGATGGTTTGGGGCACACGCACAGACGCAGGTTTTAGGCACACTTTAATGTCAGTGGACATGTTTGTCCTGTGTGAATTACAGAGCTTCCTCCTACTTGAAGCACCACCCAAAGCTCCATGCCTGTGATTAGTTCTACTTCATCATGAGGTCAAAGGTCATTAGCTAAACACCTATCGGGGCTTTAAGTTGAGGTTGAGTTTTTCTTAGGTTTAACTGTAGTGATGAGTCGGGAGAGTAACTGGAAGCAGAATGAAGCTGCACTATTGACGTGTCTGAAAAGTCTGAATAACTTAACTGTTGCATCTTACCATTTTCTAATATGCTCGGAGAGACCACCCACTTATTTATGATAACCCTATTCATCCGGTTTGTCAGAAACAGGTTTGCCTGTCTAATTTATTAATATTATTTAAGTAGTCTATACAGTATTCAATGTTATTTTACAATTAAATATATAGAATATACAATTCTCAACTAGTTTTTGAACCTATGAAATGAATACATATTTACAACTCTAGTAGTAAATGGGACACTCTATGGTACCTCCAAATAATGTATTTATGTGGTGTTTCTGAATGAAAGTCACAGCTTGCCAAAATTCTTCTGTCTATTTTCATCATTAAGCATTATATGTAAAAGTATGTATAAAGATTACTGCACAATTTAGGAAGGAATTAGGTCAATTTGAGATGATCCATGCACAGACCTTGGCAAAGATGTTGATTTACTTATATTAAACTTGACATTGTTGGAGCATTTCTGTCAGCTCTTGACACTGTCCTGACGGTGACCATCGGGTCGTTACTGACCAGGAGCCTGCCCTCTCATTTACCTGTATTCCTTTGTGTGTGTGGGGGTGGGGTGACCAGAGGCTGAAATTAGCACCAGACCCACTGCCAAACTCTGAGGTAGTCATTACCAGAAAAGCCACACAGTTATTCTTGCCCTATTTAAAGTGTGTCAGTACTTAGAGAGATGACAATGCAAGTGGCCCTTTAACCTTCTCTGCCTCTTTCGGCTCTGTGTGAGTGAACTTCTCCTCCTCTGTTGGTCGATTGATCTCGCTCACTGATCCGGTTACAGCCAGGGGATGAGGCGCAATGTGGAGTAGTTTCCAATGGAACTTAAACTAAGCCTATATGCAAACAAACCCCAGAGAATTAGGGGGGACTAAGCCGGCCTGCTCATAGTAACTCCTCAGCCAAGGCTGAACCCCGGATAAAGAGGAGGCGAAAGAGGGAGGGAAGTGGCGAGCGAGCAAGGCTCTCCGAATTCTCAAGAAGGGCCTGTTCTTTTAATTGTGTTGAACAAAACAACAGGGGCTAAGTAATGGGGCTTTAAAGGGAAGCACATTTGGATAGATTGTGTAACGCTCTGTGTGGGTGTGGTGGGGGAGGGAGGGAGAGAGAGAGAGAGGGAGAGGGAGAGAGAGAGAGAGAGACAGACGCAGGGCTGAGTGGGCGGTATTGTGAGGCCAGAACAAAAGGCGAAAGTTGGCAAACGAAAGCGCCTGTCGAAAAAGCCTGGAACCAAACCGGTCGGCTAATTACTGCCACGCATTGTCGAGGAGGAGGAAACGCAACAAAACCAGGATAAAGATTAATTTCATACCTCATCCTCCTCGCTCTGACACACCGAAACAAACCCTTTAAATTGGATGAAAAGCAAAGGAAGAGGATAGAGGTAGAAAGGATCTGAGGGATAGCGATGGCAGTGTAGCTATTAACACAAAGCTAGCAAGGGCTCAATTCCCTAGATCCCTCCTTTTACATAAATTTCCATTTCTAACTGTCCTTAAAGGTAGACTCAAATGCGTTACGGCACCCCAGAACCCCAAACTCACTGTTTATGTCTAAGACACAACGTGTGCGTGGCTATATGGGGAGAGGTAGAGAATGGTGCGAGCCACTGAATGCTCAGGTACGCTCTTCAGAAGTTTCAAACAGAAGCGTTACTAAAAAAAAGTTTTTTGTGTGCACAAAATCGAGGGGTGTATCTTTTAATGTGATTGTGCCGAGAGTAGTTGGTGAAGACATATGCCTGGAATGGACAACATGTAGTTGCTGCCCCCATTTGTTTTAGTTTATTGTAAAACAAACTATAGATGTAAAGTGGGTTCTCCCGTCCGCCTGGGCAAAAGTGTGCTTTCAATATATATAAAAATGTAACTTCACTGATATGTTTGCTCCATATGTTATCTCCAGCTTTACTTCTCTCTTGTTTATTTATTTTGTATTTTCTAACTGCATTCTGATGAATGTTTCAAAAATCGCCTGTCATCCCCTTTCTTTTTTCTCCCCTAATTTTTTTTCTGTGTTAACCATGGAAGCTTGGTGAGTGTACGCCGGCGATTTGGAGATGAAAGCGATGGAATCATCCCCATTCCTGCCCTGCCACTGAGCCGCTCAAACTTCCTGACAAAGCTGTCAGACTCCATTTTGGCTCCAACTGCCAGAGTAAACTTGGTCTGCCATTTACAATCAACATGAGGCAATGCGATGTCCCGCTTCAGCCCGTGTCAAACCCGTCTGACTGTCTCCCTTTTCGGAGACTTTAAAGTACTCTCTCCCGTGCTCTCTTTCTTTCTCTGTGTCTCTTTTACTCGGCTTCTTGGCCTCTTGTTTGAATTGCATTGCATAGAAGACACGCGCTGAATGTGGATGAAGACATCTACAGCTACATTGTGCAGTTGAAAGCAAATGTTGTATTTCATTATTTGCAACGGATATGCAGTTTTTTGTTTATTTTTTAATCACCAAACAGCACTGATACTAGTCACCGGTCACTAACTTACAGTACACACCTCATAGAAAACAATGTACCTTCTTCAGAGAAAACTGCAGTAAATGTCAGTGATTGACCCAGTATATGATATGATTCAGCTCTTTGAAATGGTCCAGTGTTGAAGAAGACCTCTCATTATGCGGATCATAGCACCACCAGAATCACAACTGCTAAATGTTGTTGCATTATGGAATCAATAGGTCCCTGTTGATTCCCTCCCCTGTTCTGCAATGTCTTGGAGGGTGTGAGGAAAGGGAGAGAGAGGAGCGTGATGAGACAAGCGGGAGGCACAGGGAAAGAGAGAGGGAGAGACAGAGAGCGCCGATGCTTGACTTCCCTCCAGCATTGGTGCTCCTGGTGTGCGAGAAAGCATCTCCCGTCTCTGCCTGGGCTTTCATGTAAACCCAGGAGAGAAACAAGGTGTAGAGAGGGTGGATATGTGGGGGGTTGCAAAAAGATGTTTGCCGAAGAACAATTGGATTTTCCCCATAGCATACTCATAATTGTAGCGCTAGTGTTTGATTCAGACTTGAGTTTATTATTTTATATTAGTATTGTATTTCGTAACGAAATATGTTACAAAAACATATCACTTCCTCTCTATGCTCATAATAAATAATAGGCCTGTTTATGAGGTAATTAAAAAATAAAATAAGACTAGCAAAAAGAAGAACTGAAAGAAAAAATCAGTCCTGCGGTGGGATTTCTTAATGGCTGGAGTGAGCTGGAGAGGCAGTGGACTGAAATTAAAAATGGACACTTTCAAGGCTGCTAGGGTTTGTTAGACTACCATAGACTGCTCTAATGCCTGACATACCATGTAGTGTGCTGGGAGTGGTGTGAGTATACATCTAAATAATAATATATTTAATTTAATTTAGGTGTAGCTCTTTGCTAGCCCATTATCTCATTAAGTGACAGATTCTGCCCTCCACTGAAGATTTAGGCTCACTGCAGGGAAATAATGCCCCTCCACTGAGTCAAGCCCAAACCCTCAGCTGGGCCCGGCTCGGCTCGGCTCGGAAAGAGAGCGGGGAGCGTCTGTAATCTCCAGCGCAGCCATGTTAATGTTTTAAGTCAAAGGGGCAGCTCCCCCCTTTTTATCGCGGCGGAGGCTGTGGAATATTCAGCGCGCTGCAGATGTTCATGAATAATGTCTGTGGCCAAACCCCTGGCTGGGTTCTGGGGAGATGAGGCGGGTGAGGGCGGGTGGGGGTGTAGCGAGGCCAGATGAATTACACGTAGGGGGGATCTGACAGGCGGCACGGAGCTTTGTGATCATTCCAAAGTTCTAATAATCTCTCTCACCTTCTCCATCTCCCCAGTAATGAAAGGGAATAGGTGATTGCACCCCAGGCTGTGTTCCCCGCGTAATGACTCCTCCAAAGGCACGTGGCCGCCAAGGAAAAATGAACTTTGAATGAGCTGCGAATTGGCTCTGACAGAGTGATAAACCGTGACACCGATTCTGTAGCAAAACAGACGTAGCGCTAATTGATTATCAATATTTTAAGCAAAGTGATGAAAATAAGCATTAAGAGATGAGAACGAGGCGAGAGAGAGAAAGGGGGGTGTGTGTGTGTGTGGGGGGGGGGGGGGGGTCCGCAGAGCCACCTACGAGGGGGGAGGCTGTCGTTCGACTCATCTGTCTTTCTCTCTCTCGCTTATGCTTGTGCACCTATCAGCATGCCCTCTCGGCTCTTAAATATTTTGCATATTGTCTTCCTCTTTCCCTTCATCACTTCTCATTTTATCAGTTTTACCAAGCATGTCCCTGAACCTGTATGAATTCTGTAATGCTTTGTTTTAGTAATCTCTACATTGCAGTCTCTGGTGTCCTGCTGAACCTTGCTGTCAGAACACATTCACGCCCCACAGAACACGCTTTGTTTCCCTTTTGCATTATTAGTATTTCATTTGTGGTTTTTTTTTTCCTCAAGGAAAAGATAGAAATCACATTTAAAACACTGTATTCAAATGTGTTGCAGTTACTGCTGGTCTGTCTGTCTACAAAGGTGTTTGGGGGGGGGGGGAGAATTAATATGTTTTTCTTAAGATTTTCTCAAGCACAGGCAAACACACACACAGACACACACACACAGGCGCATTCTTAATCCAGCGACCATGGAGTCCAGCAAGGAGCAGGCAGGGAGTCAGAGACCACCGTGCACTCTCTATTCTACTCTGTGTGTGTGTGTGTGTGTGTGTGTGTGTGTTGCTGTGATGTGGCCAGCGGTGCACAGCTCTATTGATGCTGCCAACGACGCGGCTCTCCTCCGTCCCTTTTCTAAGTGGCCGCCCTTCTGAACCGCCTGGTGTCGGCACGGCGATTAGCGGCTCCAGTTTACCTTTCATGTGCGGGGGTCCGGACTAGACTTAACTCAGCCCCAGCTCCACACACACACACACAGAGGACAAGACACTCTCAGTGGTCTACTGTCACAATGGGGTCCAACAGGCTTATAGCTGGGGGAAGAGGAGGGGTGACGGAGCCTTTTCTCCAACATTCTACGCTGCCCTACGCTGAGCGGCGCGGCTAAACCCCACCACCACCACCACCATGGAGCGCACACGCATACAATGACACGGCCGACACATGCACACGCTCCAAACAGACTAGCGCATCACTCATTCTCCATCTGTGCTGCGTTTCCGGTAGGAAGAAAACACACACACGGATACGCATCCCACTGGTGCACCAACCTGTTAAAGGAGCAAGACTCCCAGGGTAGGACACGCCAGAACCCTAATGGAGCAGGACGGAGCTGGGAGGGGGAAAGACAAAAATGAGGCAGAACGGAGAATAGCGGGGCCGGGAAGAGGACAAGGATGTAGCTGAGATGAAAAGGGGAGGAAAAGGAGGAGGAAAAGGTGAGGCGCGAGGTGAGCGAGGAAGGGGAAAGACATGAGGCGTGGAGGGTGAGTGTCGATCAGAGGCCCTGGCCTGCTTAATATTTCACTGCGTGATCCCTGCATTATGGATTGGCTCTGATCGCCCTCTCAAGACCTCCACTGCCAGCTAAGCTACTCATCTCTGTGAAGTTCTCATGGCAGAACTTTAGTGTTTCCCTTTAGGGCATGTCCACACTCCCACAATCAAAGCACAACAACCACTATGTGAGAGCATAGAACCTACACATGTTAGCAGTATGTTGGAGTAGCCAACCGCTACAGGGATTTAGGCAATGGAATTTCCATGATATTTCCATAGTGCTATTTCAAGGTCGACCTCCGCGTGACCTGCTGAGCTACTTTTTAGACGCTTTGTTTCTCTGTGTTTGTGTGTCCTGTAGGGCTTGTATGGTGGTTATCTATGTACACATGGTTGTTTTTGAAGTCTAGATACATTTGAGTATGCAATATTTCTGTTGTGTGTGTGCTCATGTGTTCAACTTGTGGATTTATTGTAATATATTGTGATATATTTGATTTGAAATCAGTTTCATGAAAAAAGGGTCAAGCAAACACAGAGCAAGCTGTCAGGTCTGTACAGCAACCTCCCTCTGATCTCTCGGACTGCCGGAAGCCTCCATCCCCCCCCCCCCCCCCTCCCCAATTCTACCCCACAGTCAAGAGGCCTACAACTCCCAGGTGACTGGTATAACTTGGCAGTCATGGGATAGGTCTCTGCCCCCAGGTTGGGAGGCTAGTGTGGGATGTGGGTGCGGAACCACCCACATCCAGGCTTTCCTGGGCCCCCCATGAAACCCCTTGTCCCCATCCAGGGTTGTTCCCCAAGGAAATGGAAGAAAATACGCCGGTTTTGAACAGGGAGAAGGGCTGCACACTCAGAAGGCAGATGGGTTAGGGCCATAGGGCTGAAATAAGGTTCCTAGTATTGCCTTGGATTTGAATTTGTCATTTTACCTCTCACTTCATTATACAGGTGCAGATACAGGTCGTATTTTAGACAGTAATCGTGTTGAGAGCCAGTGCATGTTGTCTTTCCAAACGTCAGTGTTGCAGAGTCATTTTGAACAGAAGTTAAAAGACAGTAGGCTTGGCTACTTATAACTGCTTCGCAACTTTTTCGGTTGTTTTCAGAAATGAATGTACTTTTCTTTTTTTCACTAGCTTCTGGAAAATCGTCACGCCAGAAGGAGCGCATTTAGGTGGATATCTAATTAGGACTACAGTTTCAGTCGCCCCCAGTTTCAGTTAGAATGTTTAACATAGAGATTTATCTGCCGATAGGTACGTGGCTTACAACCTACAGCAGAGAACACTTATTATGTTATAGATTTGTTGTTGAGATTATAGATTTTAGATTTTTTTTTTTTACTTACACCATTCATTGGTCCAATGCTTTTGTCTAGCTCATTTGCAGTGACACAGCCATCTGTCTATGAGCAGTTCTGGCTGCTGGCTACTCATTCAGGCAATCATTCATCATGGCAGCATCCATAACGCCACAATAGCGCCAGCCCTAATTGATGCGCTCCTGTCAGAATATAGCTAGGAAGCAGAAAAAAAGAAACCTTGTCAGACGATTGGCGATGAATAATTGATAGAATTTGTAAGATATCTCTCTCTAATTGTTTAGTTGGTGAATATTTCATGGGTGTCGTTAAATCCTCCCGATAACAGAAGCAGAGGGCAAGCTGTGATAAAGATCAGTTGAGTTCAGGTCTCCTTTCTGCTGTGGGGATCTCACCGCGTTTACGCTGGGTTACCTTTTCAGTCGCCGCGACGCACACTCCTGATGTCCCTGTGTGAAATTAGTAGATTGTGTATGCATGGTTTTAATAGAGGTTCAGGTACACACACACACACGCACGCACGCACGCACGCACGCAC
>JAOEHI010000005.1:3061517-3073309 GCA_025447815.1 Percopsis transmontana
TCTCTCTCTCTCTCTCTCTCTCTCTCTCTCTCTCTCTCTCTCTCTCTCTCTCTCTCTCTCTCTCTCTCCCTCTCCCCATACATCTAAACATGGTCCAGCGCCATTACAGTTACATGGCCCCTGGGGCCCTGAGCTGCAATTACACTCATAATCACAATGTGATTTCACTGCTGCGCTCCGTCCTTATCCCCCCTCGCCCTTGCAGCCTAGACTGAGCGAAGTCCAAATGAAATGAAAGGCCTCTCCGCTCCCCGACACCGGCCCGTTTATTACCCGCTTTAATAAAAGTCCATCACGGAATTATCTCACAATGAAGTGGAAACGCTAACGCGGCGAGAAGTGTGCCGCCAATAGCCAGGTGCCATAGACCTGCGCGCAGACACGCCTTTAACCGGCTTATAGGCTCCACGTCGTGTGTGTACGTACATGCACTTTAACGCTATTTATTAAACCTCTGGGTCATTAACATGATGTGTTTTCCTGCACTCATAATTCAGTTACGAACGTCGTGGAAGGGTAAAAAAAACCTGCTGCATTTATCATGTTTATGGAATTAAAATCATAACATCGCTGAGCGTCGATTGAGTACTTTGGCCTCAAACAATAATCTGAGCGGGCGTATTGTGATGGCAGCAGTCTATTCTTGTAACCTTTTTTGTTGTTGTTGTTTTGGTTTTTTTTACCTTTTCCGAGCTGAGCTTCTTATTGATGTAATTAAATCGTATCCCTGGCTCTGTACTCAGGCCTGTTTTCATTGTTTTGTGGGGGCAGGAGGCCCGCAAGGCAGCGTGCTGATGAGCGATAGATAAACAGTTTGATTTGCTGCTATCGCTCCCAGGCACGGTGTACCACGGTGAGAGACCAGCAAGAAGAGGAAGCGAAAGCGTGTGTGTGTGTGTGTGTGTGTGTGTGTGTGTGTGTATGGAGGAGTTAAGGGGAACAGAACCTGTTAGCGGTTGGATTGGGGATAAACACAATCAAGTTTTTTGTTTGTTTGCAAGAAAGGGGAGCGGTGTTTGTTTTTTATTCCTCTGCCTGTGCCCTTTATCCTTTATACCTTCTTCCCTTCTTTCCTCTACCTTTCTTTGTCCTACCTGTCTGAAGGCCATCCCAAGCCACGTGGAAACCAAAACATTCAGCGCTGGAACACACACACAGGCACACACACGCATATATACTGCCTTTGTTTGGTTACCTACACACTGCCGCAAACATACACACACACACACACACACACACACACACACACGTACATGTTTGCTTACACGCACAAACAAATACACACTCATGACTGTGTTGGACAGTTTCACAGCTTCATTACACACACACACTCACGCAGCGCGCTACTGAGGGAGGTTGAGATGGGTTCACTCATCCATGTCGGGTCATTGTTGGTAAAGATGCGGAACCTGCAGACTTAACCAGCCGTAACAGCAGTGTGACGGCTCTTTGTCTGCGCCAATTACTGAACAAAAACAGCAGCGCAGGCACCGGGAGACAAGCACAACCTATGGCCTCTTTGATCCACGCTCGCTCAGTCACACACACACACACACACATACACACACTCTAGAACGAGCCGAGGCTAGCGCGCGCTAACGCACAGCACACGAGCGTGCACTTGCCTACGAAACCCACATTCGCATGCAGGCCTCCCAAGTGGCTGCATTAAAACCGCATTCACACCCACAGCGGTGCCCTAACACAAACATTCTGTACGCGCTCACAAACATTTCACACCCACTCTCATATTGTATTAACTTCCCCCAAAACAGCGCTCCTCTCTCTCTCTCCCCCTCTTTTTCTAAAAGTTTAAACTCATTAGGTGTAATGATATTGGAGACTCAATTTTACATAGCTCACTCATCAAGCGGCGAGATAGCAATAAAGGCGAATGGCTCCGCTGAGGCCTTAACGGCGCAAAATAAATGATCCGCCGCAACGGAAATGTAATTAATTTGCAGGCAGTATTGATAGTCCTGCCATACACGGCATTATATTTTTTAACGCGGCTTAACATCTTGATTATTGGGAGGGGGAAAAGTGGTG
This sequence comes from Percopsis transmontana, assembly GCA_025447815.1. Classification (NCBI taxonomy): domain Eukaryota; kingdom Metazoa; phylum Chordata; class Actinopteri; order Percopsiformes; family Percopsidae; genus Percopsis; species Percopsis transmontana. The sequence goes on from JAOEHI010000005.1 coordinate 3,063,567, forward strand.
GGAAATGAGAGTTGAGACACGGGGACTCCCCCCCCCCCCCACACACACACACACATACTGCACTTTCTCTTAAGCTTTTCATTACGCGCCGACGACAAGCGGCTCTCAGGAAGACGAGCGTTGTATGTGGGCTTTTCATGGCCGGCAGAGATGTTCTTGTGTGTAAATGGCGGAAAGAGATAATTCACGCTCATGAAGATTTAGGGTACATGCTCGGCGCCGATTGAATCACCTTTTACTGATTTAATAAACTGTAGACTAAAACGCTACTTGTGGGATGTACTACAGAATGATGACCTGCTTCCACAGAACAAATTATTATTTATTTTGGTGAATAAGTGAAGTTAAATATTAGCCCAAGCCTATTTCCTAGTTTCTTTTTTTTAAACATACAGTATTTATATATAATTTTTTTTATACATACATTTTTTATACATACATTTATACAAATAATAATACAAATAAATAAATGTTGAATATTTCTCAGGCCTATAATTAATTATCAGTATTTAATTCATAAATGTACAGTGGGATTAAATAAATGAGTGAGACCAATAAGTTAATATACAAAGTGAATTATTCATGAATAAACAAAAGTTTAAAACATGGAATTCTATATTCATCTTCTTGACTAAATGTGGATTATGTCTAGTTGTACTGCAGCTCTAATTCCTGCTGTCTTTGTCCCTCTGTCCCTCTAGCCAGGACAGACGAGGTGCTGAAGGCAAAGCTTGCCAAGAAAGAAGAGGAGGCCCGCAAGAAACAAGAAGGTGAGCTTTTGTGTGTGTGTGTCTGTCTGTCTGTCTGTCTTCGCACTGCCTTAATACAAACATTTTCACAGTTTATGATGCCATCCCCGATGTGGACTTAATGCAGTGGCACAGTCAAAAAATATATTGTCTCATTACATTATTCAAATTAAATTAATCTCATTGTTTAAACAGTACTATGGATTTGCTGTTGGACATACATTATTTTGGTGGAACATGTCTTTCCATGCTAGCAAAACCCCCCAGCTATCCGAAGGAACCTAACGACAGTTTAACATCAGCCGTGTTGTTCCATGACGGCGTGAAAAACAGCAAAACGAATAAGCGTCAAGCATGGTCGGATAATTCCACCCATTGCACCGCGGATGTAAAAACATCACAACATGGAAAACGTGCATCCCTGTAGATGTTTAATGCCATTCACTTTTTCAGTCTAAAGTAACACATTGCCACATTTCTAACACACGTTTAGTGGTGCGTGAGACTGTCTAATAATGCAGGGTTCCTGTTGAGACTCTCTACACGTCACACCATGAACCCAGAGATGCTCACAACACTGGAGTTGTGACAGCGTAAATCTACATAAAGATACATACTAGACGGGGGAGGTAGAAGCGTGCTTCCCATTACTGCCAGTATATTCAGTCCTGTCAACCTGAGCCTCCCAACATTGGACACACACACACACACACAGATAGTCTTGATACACATTTAAATGAAGTCAAGAGTAATTTGCACTAGAGATGCTAGCAGTAATAGAAGCCCTTATATGGAATAATGACCCTGTTCCCTCCCCTGACCTCTGCATGATAGAATTGAGAATATGAAATATTCACTTGTCGAGAGTGTGAATTTGTGCGTGTGTGTGTGTGTGCGTGTGCAGCTGCATGGTATGTATGTAGCGGCGTCATTTTCTTTAGTGTATGTGTCTCTCTCTTTTTCTCTCTCCCCCTCCCTCTCTCTCTCTCTCTCTCTTTTTCTCTCTCCTCTCCCTCTCTCTCTTTCTCTCTCTCTCTCTCTCCCCCCTTCTCTCTCTCTCTTTCTCTCTCCCTCTCTCTCCCTCTCTCTCTGTCTGAGTAATTCTTGTGGTTTGGGCCAGCAGCCATGGCTGTGTGACCTTTACAGCTAGCTGACCTTTTAGCCTAATGAAAGCCCAGCCATCAGAAACTAATTAGCTGTGCAAACCTCCTTTGGTCTCCTAGTTCTGGGGGAAGATCCGTTCCCTCTCTGTGTTCTCCTCCTCCTCCTCCCCACCTCACAATGCCACTATCCCCTCTCCATCGTCCCTCGTCCCTTATACACCATTTCTGCCTCGCTTCCCTTCTCTTCCTCTCCTGGCCGTGTGGAGACGCAGCCCTGCCTGGGCCAACTGTGTGAGCTTGACTCTCTCTCCCTCTTCGTTCAAAGCTAACTCGCCCGCCACTCCAGACACCGCAGAAATAGCTTGTCGCTGTGTTCGGTCCAGCGGCGTGTTGCATAGGAGCGCACTGTGGCCGCTTTGTTGATCCCGCTTTGTTGTTCCCGCTCCAGACGGACGCACCGAGCGGGATCAAGATAGGCTTCACAAACTGGCCCTGGTCACCGTTGCTTTGGCCCACTATAGGAGGGGCTTTCGTGCATACGTGCGCTTATACACACGTATACTGTGTACACACACACACAGGACAGCTCCACTTTCCCATGCTGTTTCTCCCACCACAAGTGAAATGGAGGCGATGGGCTGGTGCCGATGCTAAACATCGGGTCACCCCGAGGCCTCCCCGCTCCCCGCAGGGGCCTCCCATACAGTAGGTCAGCGCTACAAGAAAGTTTCTAGTTGAAATGCCAAAATAAGTGATGCGAACAGACCTTTCGGAGCGGAGACGGGGGAGAAGAGAAGGATACCACCACCTACACTGCTTGCTCATAAATAGATTCACGTCCTGGACTGGCAGTTAGCTTAGTCCTAATCGAAAAACCGCCCAGATCTGATTCATGTGAATGCCCTGATACAAGCAGGCTATTATTGTAGCGAGATGTGGCTACGCACTGCCGTGTTTTATCAACAGAACTTCCTGAGAGAGAGACACACGCAGACAGAAACGGAGAGTGAGAGAGAAAGAGAAAGAGAAGGGGGATCAATAACTGGCCCTGTGGTCATCAGTTAACAAAGTATTCTCTACTTGAAAGGAGTGCTTGGCTCTCTGGGTAAGGGCAGCCAGATGATGCTAGCGGTTGAAAAAGGAAACTTGGGATATGAAACGGGTGTTTGAGCGAGTGGGGAGGGCGACTCCTTTGTTAGCTGCATGCCCCGCTTAGGCTATTATAGCAGAGAGATGTTGTTTGCCAGCCCAGGAGGCATCCGGGCTAGCATAGCGCGTCCAGTGATAATGAGATGGAGTGACCGCTCGTTGCTGTGTGAGAGCTTCTTTCTGCGGACAATGTACCGTGAGCTGGCTCTCTCCCACTGTCCACATGTTACTAGAAATACTGTCTCTCGGAGTGGGAGGGGGGGGGGGGGGTCTATTATATATTGTCTGGTAGGGCTTTGGGAATGTATCTTGGTAGTTCGCTTATTTCATGAAGCTGTGCCACAATATCGCCACACTCGGCTTTAGCAGAGGACGCGCTGGTAGTACGCAATCATAGTAACTGAGTCAGGCCTTCGGACGTGTCATAGTTAGACATCTGTGTGTGTCAAGACTGTCATTGGTTTGGCCTTATTTGAAATTAGAGAGACTGTTAATTCCCTGTCCCTTTTCAGTGTTCTCATTGTGCACCGTTTCATGGGAACTGAGGAGAGAGAGACGTCATATTAGGCAGTTGGCTTGAAAATTGGGGTCAAATGCATGATAACCCCAATTCATTTCTTCAAAAAGGCCCTAAACACACAGCGTAGACACTGTCATTCAGACAGCTGAAGCCCATGTGACGAGTACTGTAATGCTTAACAAACAGACAGACTGCACAGTCAACCCGCATAACGTTGATATGGATTAAACTCTAGCCTGTGGTGGCTGCAGATGGTGTTTTACCCTATCCTGTTCTGTCCCTGTCACCTTAAACTATCACCAGATTGGGAGATCATATATTTTAATGAGACATATAATAGCTCTTTAACTCATATCATTAGGGGAATATATACCTAACGTTTCCTCTTTTGGCAGTTAAACGAAAAGGACTGTTTCCCTAATTACGCGGTGTGTAGGACAGGTCATGGGTTGAGTGTGTAGTGTACCTGTCTGTGTGTGTCTGTGTTCCCGAATTATATGGCCATTAAATATTCAGCCACGGGCACCCCGTCCCCCCCCCACACACACACCCACCCCACCTTGCATCCATTAACGCCTCATCACTGTTTAACTAGCTCTGTTGTCAATCACTCCCAGCTCTTGGCTAAAAGAGGGATGAAGTCTGGACTTGGTTTCTGGCCTTGCATGTTCAGCAGCAGCAGAAAGAAAATACTGCGAGGGAGAATACAGGAGAATCAATACGAGTAAAACGTTCCTGCGGCTGCATGTACACACGCTATGTTGCATTTCAATTAATATCTCTGATTATATGCTCCACTCAGCAGCCTTAACAGTCCACTTTCATTGGAAATACGCAAAAGTGGGACCATTTAATACCTGTTTGCGTGAGCCCATAATAAATGATGCAATCTTTTTTTTTTCTAATTGAACATCAACACTAGTCCGTGGATAACAAGCTCTCAGACAAGCCGAAGCCACATCCCTTCATTTGTTGCCTATCGCGGCTGTAATAAAAGACAGGAAATGAGAGGCAAGTGAGAGCGGTGGCTTGAACGCTGACGCCTAATGTAATCTGCCGCGGAATCAAATTATTTGACCTGGAAAAGCCTGACAATACAAACTCCTGCCGGACTGCTGTTAAATATTTAGCACGTGCCTGTCATGAATACAAATGGCGCGCAAATTAGAATCTACAGGCGCGTGACCCCCATATCACACCCGGGGGGCGCATGGGGAGGGGGAGTGGGGGGGGGGGGTTGCGGGCGGTGCTTTAAATGTTTTAATTACCGAGGCCACGGTGCGGCGTGCCTCGCTGCCTCGCTGCGTGGTGGCGGCTGGCGGTGCTGCTGGGGTTGCCACTTGAAGGACAAGCAAGGAAATTCAGCCGCTGGTAAACACGAGTGATCTGGTGTCCATTATCTCAATGCATTAACTCACATACAACGATGCCATTAGGATGAGCGTCTGTGAATGATACCAACCTATAATTATAGTTCCCAACCTCCATGCTGAGGAGAGGCCATTATCCACTTTTTTTTACCCCCCTCCCTCTTTACTCTTGACGTCGGATATCTATCCTTTCCAGTAGCTATTCTATCCACCTCGGGACTCGGGGGATGCGCTGTATTGCTATTGTGCACTCTGTGCTGAGGGAAGATCCGTCTCAGTGATTTTGATGTAAGAAAATCTGGTTTGTATCGATCTGATATTGACCGGACGAGTTGGCCTCATCTCCTGTCGTTACTGGGGATAGATGGCCTTATTTGTTGTGTTATTATGTTCAACACAATCATGCCTGGAACGATCAGAGGAATATTGAACCGACACTTCATTGGCTTTTAGCTGCGTTGTATTTGCGCCAGGAATTAAAGGTAGGATGCTTTCTGCGCAACATAGCATTAGACAGGGAGAAAGAGGGAGACAAAGAAACATGGCAATATAAAAGTCATTTTTTTAAAGCCTTTTTTTTTTTATTCCACGCACAGCTCTGCTTTTTGTCTCGCTTAAATAGCGACTGATTTAGAGATGAATTGTGCCACAAACTTACTCTAGGCTTTCCCCTTTTTATTTTCCTCTCTCCTTTCCTCATTCATTCAGGTTTCTGCCTCCCCCCCCCCCTCCCCCGACCCCACGTTGAAATGATTAGTTATGCCTGGCTTGTAAGCACTGTATCAGAGTTATGGGCCCTGGGGAAATAAATTTGGCAGAAAATCAGTGTGAGAAGATTTAATTATCACGAGGAGAACCTTTTTTTTTTTTTTTTTTCTTCTTCCCTTGCTTTGGCCCACTGAAGCCCAAACCCCTCTCTGGGCTCGCTGTGCCACACGCCACACACACCGCCAACGAAACCCTGGCGCACATCGACGGACGCAAGCCCTCGCCTCGCCCCGCCCCGCCCCGACTTCTCCTCCCAATTTGTTTCATTGCTCGGTGATAAGCCAAGCAATTACCGCATTATTGATTTTTCATCACCGCAAATTTAAAGTTGATTTTTTTTTTCTCCTCCTCCTCCTGCGTCGATCCCTGCCTCTCCCTTTCTCCCTGTGAGACGCTCGGGCAAGGTGATTAGGTGACCTCCTGTCCTAGGTGCTGGAGGTCCCCAAGAGGAGTGGAGTCGCATGCCGAATTCTACTAACCCCGCGTGACCCCCCCTGTTGTCCCGGGCTAATGGGATGCTGATGCGGCTCGGTGTGCCTGTCACTTTGGCAGCTGTGGACCTTCTAGTCTAGGCGTTTCTGGAGGGATCTATCTATGGAACAACATGTTTGATTTGAAAGCAGCACCCCCCCTCCTCCCCCCACCCTGCTATGCCTGCCACTAGATTACTCAGAAATGGGTAGTGCGAGTTTCCAAACCTGAGCTACCTCGGGGTCAAGTGGCCAGGTGATTGACAGCCCCTTTTTACTCCCCGCGATTGGTAATCGTTGCTCGGTTAACCCTTATCAATTAACCTGCTGCCAGTAGGCCAATGTACATTCGGAAAGCTCACATTGAGTTATTCACGTTTGTTTTTTTGCATTTCAAATGAATTCTTTTTATGTTTAAGATGGGAATATCTACATTTGTTGAACATTTTATTGGATAATTGCTTTGAATGAATATACACAAATCAAGTTTGAGGGCTATGCAAATATGCATATTTTTGTTTTGATTTGAGCACAAAAAACAATATCAACAAACGCAAAACAATATGTTCTCTTCAAAGTGTAATAAAATAATGTTCCCTATCATAGACGATTACAATATTCATTTTAGTTGTAGTCGTGAAGCACTAGTGTCTGGTATGAAAACATATGGATATGTCCTCCTGTGACTTGCACTTGTTTTTAGATTTACTTTGCATTTGCACGCACAGCAGGAGCCTAGTCTGTACAGTCTGACAGGGCGGCCAGGCCGCTGTGTGTAGAAGCGCCCACAGTCTGGTACAGGTCAAAGTAGCAACGTCCTGGGTGGCTGTGGCCATGTGGCCTTCATAAGGTTCCCTGTATGTGTGTGTGCGGGGGGGAGATGTTTTTGTTTATTTATTTTTTTATTTCAAGTGGGGGTGTGTGTGTGTGTGTGGGGGGGTCAGTAAGAATATATGAGAGAACTTTTTATTCCATTCCATCCAGTGGTTCTCAAAGCAGATGTGGGAACCTCACAGTGGATCTCCTTTTTGAATATTATTTCTATGTACATATGAAACAGTCACCAGTCAGTGTGTGCCGAGGCGGGGCTTCGCCAGCTATGAACTTCTATTTGGTGGTCAGGGGTCAGTGCGAGGTGGGGGGGTGTGTTTGTGTGTGTGTGTGTGGGCTCATTCACACCTCATCAACACTGGACCACTGGTCCCAGATTAGAGTGGGCGGGGAGGGGTCAACATGGGTGGAGTCACCCCCCCAAAAAACACACACACACACACACACACACACACACACACACAAGTGATAGATAATAAATAATCTATGTAAATAATCTTTAAATATTAGGTAGCTTGTGTTGTTCACTGGCACGGTGGAGTCCAGTGTGCCGAGGCCAGCTCATACGGTATATTCCACTGTATCAAGGTTATTGGACTACACTGAGGTCAGGAGAGGAGGGGACGCATTTACCTAATTAATTACTAGTAAGACGCGCGCACACACACACACACACACACACACACACACACACACACACACACCGTGAGCCAGTGGCACACAGAGAAGTATAAATCAATTATCAAGATACTACGGGAAAAGGAAGGTTGATGGCTGCATGTCAGGAAGGCTGTAGGTCACCTGTGTGTGAGCGCGTGTGTTTCTGTGTGCGTGACTGCGTGTGTGTGTAAATCCGGCCCTATTCCTGGATGCGATTGCATCATTTTCATTTTAAAGACCTTGCTCCAATTAAGTAATTAGTTACTATGGTGTTTTACTAATTGCAGAGTTGTTCATAAAAGAGCTGCTGACAAACCCAGGAAAATAGACACCACTGCACTTTCTCTACCCCCCCCTCCCCAACACACACACACAAACGAGCCAGTTTAACGTCAAGTTAATGCAGTCAAATGTCTGTTATTTCTGGTAAAGGGCAGGGCAGAACCGCATATTCTAATCACACTAAAACATCACTGCGTTTAATAAAGAGCTCCTCCAAGACCCACAAAAATAGACTCTTATTTTACTATATTACTGTTTCAGTCATTTAAAAGCCAGTAGTAATTCCCTAATTTAAAATCCAATAGAAATAAAGTGAATGGGCCCAGAAGACTATTCAGGAGCATGTCCACTAAAGATAATTTAATGTTGTTGTTTAGATTTGTATTTTTTATAATTAAGAGAGGATGTGCAAAAAACAAATATTGACCTTGATATTAAGCTATAGAAAATAAATTGTAAAACATTATAATACATGTGCCCTAAAGAAAAAATAAATGTATATCAGGTTTGTTGTTTCTTATCTGATACTTTTTTACGGTTCATAAAGAAGTTACTGTATCATGTCAGAACATTGCAATTTTTGGGACCCTATCCCCCGCAACCCCACCCCCACTATGTGCCCTGCACACACACACACACACACACACACACACACACATAGGGGCTGTGGTCTGGTCTTGAAGACGTCACTTTTCAGCCAATGAAAGCTTCACGTTTTTATGACATTCTGTGATGCTGCCCAGGCACAGGCCGTCTGCTAACACTCATACTGCTCATACACACACACACACACAAACACACACAACCACACACACAAACACATACCTTGCTTTCAAGTAAGTGTGTGTGGCGTACGTGCGTGCAATACATCTATTGGCTATGGCTGCTCGTGCTGTCTAGTCCAGCGGAGAGCGAGAGTGACAGCTTTAGAGGATGCTCTAAGGTCCCAGGTATAGCTGCTCAGCTCACTAGCTGCTCCATATGCTTCAACGTAAAGAAGCTTTATCTGCCTCTGCCTGCATGCTCTCTGAAAATAGTAGCCCCCGTCTGAATCAGCATTTTGGACCAAAGACAGGATTTCATACACATTGCTTACACATTGTTTACTTGAGTTTTGGTGAAAACATTTCCTGACAGGAAAAAGTTTTCTGACGAGCTACTTTTTTAGTTAGACGGTCGCTACAATCGCAGACTGAAAAATAATTTGCTTTGTTTAGCTTAATCACATTCACAGGGCGTATGTTTTTTAAATAACTTTTATGTATTAACATTACATTTTACATTTACATTTTAAGCATTTAGCGCTTTTATCCAAAGCGACTTACAATTAGTACATTTGTTAACAGCATAATGTAACAAGGTTATTTCACTCTTCAGTCAATAATTGCTAACTGCAAAGTGCTCAATATTCTTAGAGCTTATCTAGCAGAGTAGAAAGAAGGATTTTTTTTATATAAAGGGAGAATAGAGTAAGGATATTACCATGTAAATATTTATAAATGAACCAGGTACAGCTTCGACTCTGCAACCTGTTTATTTTTAGTTAATAGAACAGTTTGTTGAAGTTAGTTTAGTTGAATTGGCCATTTTCTACCAGTATACATACATGCCCTCTTATTTAAACATGTAAATGAGTCGTGGTCTGTTTAATGGAGTGGCGAGCCATCCTTCGTCTTGTTAGGCTGTGGGGTCCTTAAGTGTGTGTCATTTTGGCCACACAAGGTAGGTTGAGAAAAAGCCAGTTCAGCACATACACCACTTGCTTGGACGTGTGTGTGTGTGTGTGTGTGTGTGTGTGTGTGTGTGTGTGTGTGTGTGTGTGTGTGTGTGTGTGTGTGTGT
>JAOEHI010000005.1:3076019-3088366 GCA_025447815.1 Percopsis transmontana
TAGTTTTCCCTTTATTTATTATCCTCCACACAACAACAACAAGTGCTGTGGTAATTTAGCTGGCGGGGTAGTGCACTCAATTACTGGAATTAATCAGCAGCAGCAATATATTCAGCCCTGCTGCCACTGATTGACAAACTGTGGACCAAAGTCAAGTTTACAAAAGCGTATAAGCCCTGGTCTACGTCTCCTGCCAGCCTGCAGCATGCCTTGTGGAACAGCTCCCTCTTTTGGTGGGCGGCTGTAACTGCTGGACGTCCATCCATCTCTTTGGGGTCTTAAAGGTTGACGGAGATGAGCTGAGGAAATCTGCTTCCATTGGGGGGTTTGATTTTCTCTGTGCATCTCCTGGTCTTAATCAATGAGGTGGACAAACAGCTATTTACAGAGAACAATAGCCTATTGATTGTGAGCGCGCTCATCAGCGCTTCTGTCTGTCCCACTGATTTTGGTAATGAGTTTGCACGGGAGTTTTCTAGCTCGGTCTTTCCCGCCCCCCTATCCCGCCTACACACACACACTCATGCAAGGACATAGGCATAGATGCACACCTGCCTCAGTCAAACAGACACACAAGTAATTTTTCTTTTACCCCTTTTTTCGTTTCTTTTTTATTCTTTATTTCATTTTCGTCTTTTATGGCGATTTAAACCTAAACTGCATGGAACCCAAACTCACCACTGAGGCCCTCCGCTTCACAATCCATTACAGATGCAGTCTAATATAATAATAATAATAATAATAATAGTATGACTAGTAATAATAAAGCATGCATGCAATACATTTTATGTACGATGTGCACTGTAAAACTGAATATATATTTAAAATGGTATAGTAAAGAGATGGAGAGGACATTATAAAATCACACATTTAAAGCCCGTCTACAAATGGTGGCTAATTTTGATCCCATTTCCTAGATACAGGTATTACATTTTTTACATTATATTTTATTTCAGGACTGTTATAGAGAAATTAAAATAACTGAAGCTAATGCAGCACGCAAAATTATATATATTTCTCTCTCTCTCTCTGCTGTTCTGCCCCTATTACTGCCAGGGAAGTGTTGCTAATGCATTGACGATTGAGTCGACCAGTTAAATTAATTTCCCATATTATGTGTCAATATTAAATATCAACTTTGACCTCTCCGGGCTGGGGAGAGTAGGCTCACCCTGCAACAGTATTGATTTTTGTCTCTCAGTAAGATCGCCAGGCCCTCTCTCAAAGTCCATTATTTTAGATTTTCTCATGAAATACATATCTTTCCCCGCTGACATCTGACAAACAGCATATGGAAGTCATTTTATCTACCAATAATGTGTTTGTCAAAAAGTCTGTGCCTTAATGGATTCCTGCGGACAGCCCGGCTACAGACGGCCTGGCAGGGAGATGCCCCCAGATTGCAAGGGAGGGGGGCGTCTGTGTGTGTGTAGGTGGCTGTGTGTGTGTTTGTTCTGTTGGAGTAAAAGGGGGGTCTTCCTCAGTGTTCAAGCAGAGAAGGAGTCATTGGAAAGGACTTTGTTGTTTGTTATATTAACGATTGAGTAGTGACAGCCTTTAATTATTGAGTAGTGACAGACTTATATAGGCACCTCCACTGTCACGTTGTGAAGGACGGGCCACAGTCGCTAGCAGGATATTGGACCACTGCTCCGACTCCATTTAGCAGCCCAGTCAAGGCAATGACTATTTTTGGATCTGCCGTGCTCTGCATCTCTCTAATCATCTCAACTCATGACAAGCTAATTCTCCGTCATACATACTAGTCGCTCAATTGTCCAATTCTGTGGTAAATAAAATTCAAAACTTTGACGTTTTTTTTGGGTGTGTGTGTTAGGGGGGAGCATGTTTTGCCGAGCTGCGAACGCTAACCAAATGAAAACTGGAACAAATATTCATTTATTCATTAAATGTCAGGGCCGTGAAGATCTGTTGTGACAGCCTCTCTGCGCCTAATGAATGAAATTAATTTCTGCTATTAACTCCGACTGCAGAACGTTGCGTGCACGTGTGCATGTCTGTGCCTGGCGTGCACATCTAAGCATAACACCCATTACGCCTAGTTGCGTTTGACTGTGTGTGTGTGTGTGTGTGTGCGTGCGTGTGCATGCGTGCATGCTTCCATTTGAGCACTGTTTGCAAGAGAAGCACAGACATCCATGTCTGTTGGATTGACACATGGAGAGATGGGAGAGTGCAGGGGAGGATGGATGGATGGGGGAGGAACGGAGGAATATTGACTGATCAGTGAAGAGACTGACAGCCATAGAATAATGGCAGTATTCAGACTCTCTTTTTTTTTCCTCTTAGCAACTTTTCAGACACACCTATTTTTGTCCTTCTACGCTATAAAGAATACTCCCGAATTCTTGAAATAATTCATTTGATATGCTGAATTCTAATGTGTTTGTATCCAAATGTGATTTATTGGAGACATTTTCCAGCTTTTTGTTGGATTGTAAAAGCCGGGGCATTTTATTTTTTTTGGGGAACTTCCAAACTGTATGAAAAATAATCGCATTTAGTTTCCATAATGGATGACTTCCATTGTATTGAGTTTGTGTTTGTGTTTTGATTATTTTATCATGCTTCAGTTGAGTGTTATTGATATTGTGAGTATTCACTATCCAGCTATTATCTTGTTTGTATTTTTTCCCCCAGTGTTTGGCCGCAGCCTTATGCCCTTGGCTACACTGCAGTCCTTTTCATAGAGGCCAATATTAAAATAGAAGAATATCAGATATTCTGTATTTCATGTGTCAAAGAGCATTATATAGAGGGATAACATGAAGTCAACTAAGGTCAAATGGAAGTGGTCCCTTTCTTAACATGACAAGGACCGGTGACCCTCTGTGTGTCTGTATGTGTGTGTGTGTGCCTGCCGTGGGCATGCCTTTGTGTGTGACTCGTCATGTGTGTGCTGTGTTTCAGAGGGGACCTCTCTGGAGGAGCAAGTGAGAAGGCTAAAGGACATTGAAGCCATCGAAAGTGATTCCTTTGTTCCTCAGGCTTTCAAATCATCCAGGGATGAAATAAAGGTGTGTTCTGTCTTTCTTTCTCCCTGCCCCCCCCCCTCTCTTTCTCTCTCTCTCTCTCTCTCTCTCTCTCTCTCTCTCTCTCTCTCTCTTTTCACTCCATCTTTTATTGAATTTCTCCCTCTGCCGTGCCGGTGCCGTCTGTCCAGAGGCAGCCCAGACCAAATCAGACGTTCCCATTCAATGCCATTTGTTCTGACCTGAGACGGTTTCATCTGACGCACCGCTGCTCGTCGCCTCCGAAGCCTCGGCACCTACACAAAAGCCTTACAAGGCAACAAGCCTGTCTGTCTCCCTCGGCCACTGTCTCTTCCCTTTTCTCCTGTCTCTTTTTTTCTCTCTCGCTCTCCTCTGGTTGTGCAGATGTAGACAGAACCGCAAAAGTCATTATTGAAATGCTTCTGCCTCCAAAGGAGCAGGAATTAGATTTGCTAGGCCTCATGGCTGTTTGTAGGGACATGGGAAGAAATGTGGCAGCAAACCTCATAGTCTTGGGACAGAGCCTGACTTTAGGTCACGGCCTAGATGCAAGAGGGACTTGACTAGTCCCAAATAAGTCCCTGCGAAAAGTCATTACAAGGACTGTTTGCTTTGCTGCCCAAGTAATAAAGAAAATTAAAGTCCACCTGAGAAAACAGCAAGAAAAATAGAATTTTCATCGACGCAGAAGCATAAACATGACCATTCTATAAATATTGTTTAACTTGCAATAAATAGTATATGATTACTCCACCATATTTTACAATCAGGGTTTCATTTTGGCTAGTGTCATTATTAGAAATTAGCCTTGTAAATATATATTAATAAATTATTTGTGGGGAATTAAAAGTTAAAGTAAAAATGTTTGCGGATGGTTATAAAACTAAAGTAAAATTGCTACATCTTTGTCCTGTCATTGTCTATGAGAACCAGCTTTACTTTTGAAATTTAAAATATATATCTTGAACCGAGTAAACATTTGCTCTGGGATTCCTTCAGGGAGTCTTTGATAAGGGGAGCTCTAGCATCATTATATTCATATTTCATATGTCTGATTTTCCTAGAACAGACCATGCTGCCAAGCGGTAGGCAGCTAGTCATAATTTACTTCTTATAATACCTCAAGGGATGTTAGAATGACACACATCAATATCAGACGGTTCTATTGAAGTAAATTCAGGTGGAAATGATGAGGGTGAGCCAATATTCTTGCCTTACATTGACTCGTGACTCTGGTAGGCTGTGACTGTTATCATTTAATAATGACCATTATTGACCAAGCCAAACCATTCAGATGGCAATGCATGTGCTATAGCTTGAGTACTAGCACCATCTACATTGTGTTATTGTGTTGATAGAATATTATTCACCATAAAAAGAATAACTTCAGTATAACAATTGACTCTGAAACCAGTTAGTGAATAACCAATTCACTTTAAGTATGGCAAACACACACACACACACATCCACACTAGGTGTAATAAATTGTGGTTGGTTACTATTAGACCATCAATGCTGTTTTAAAGTCTTATTGTAAGATTCAGTCATACACTGCCATCTGCTGGCAAGATTTTATATTGCATTTTGCAATCTCTAAAAATGGCTATTCTGCTTTCTGTTGGATGTACTGTATCATGTAAACCATTTAACTAAATATTTGAGCTAAATGCTGTAGAGTTTGAGGACTATGTACTATTTTCTAGCCTATGTACTAATAACATGTATTTACATTACGATATGTTTAGGTTGAGCTTGCAGAAGTGAAACAGGAGGCAGAAACTGCAGAATCCCCAGATGTCACCGTCCTTCCTACATCCATACGCTACAATGAGAATGACACACTCGCTCACCCTAGTGTAAGCCCCTTACACCCCACACACGCACACAGTTAACTAACTACTGTACAGCTGTTGTTGTATCAGAACTATTGTGATACAAGTAATCAGAGGCACACAGTGGTCTCATATAATATATGAGCTAATATACACTCAAGATGGCAGTACATTTAAAAAGAATGCGGTCTGTGTTTCAAATGAAAACTATGGTTGAATCCGGTGCTTTCCTATTCTTCTATACTAACTAGTCGTTGAACTCAGTGCGGATCTTTCTATGTTTATGTTATCGTGAGTGTTGCACCATGATTTGTTACAATTAGGTCATTTAGCAGACGCTTTTATCCAAAGCGACTTACAATTACATGGTGCTATTACATGGAGCAGATAGGGGTTAGGCATCTTTCTCAAGGCTCAAGGATGCTTACAGGTAGGCCAACTCTGAGACTAGATAGACTATCCTGCCCCCCCCCCTACATTTGTTCATAAGGCATTAGTGCTACAGCGTCTCTGTCCTAGTCCTGTCCAGCCACACTACAATACAGCACTATCTCCAGTTCTCGTACTGTATTTCTTGATGGCAGGGACCCCCTACGGTGATCCGAGCTCTCACACACACACACACACACACACACACACAGATGCCTCTGCGCACACTCCAAATTTCATTTTTGTTTGACGCCTACTGTAAAGGCCATATGCATTTCACCTTGTACAATACAGTGACCCCCCCCCCAAATCCCCCCCCACCCAAAAAAAGGAAAACTTTCAACTCCAATATCGTTCCCTGAGGCTTCCCAGTCATTCATCTCCACCGGGGGAAACTCAGTTAGGCCCTGACGTATGCAGATCAAGCCCCCTGACTCCAATACACCCCCTCAGACAGGCTGATGTATGGCAGCAATATGCCCCGGGCAGGCCCCAGCCCCAGCCCCTGTTCCAATCAGGACAGATGAGACCCATTAGCCTAGCCCAGATACTGTCATCCCACACACACACACACACACACACTCACTCATTAGCAAGCACCACTCCTCCCGCGCAGGGGCCTGACAGACAAGAGCAGCCTGGTGTTGAATCTAACACACAGATAACATGCAGCGCAACTGTGGAGCCATAACGACCGCAGGCGCTGCAGGTTAGGGATGAGGGATTGGCATGGCCGGGCCGCTCCACAATCTGCATATAATACCCTGTATCACACATATCATTACACAGATTTCCAGTATGTACACATGGGCGCACCGTGTCAGCATTGTCTCACACACACACACACACACGCACACACACAGTGAAATATGAAAATGATCCGTCTCTTTCTTGTCTCTGGGCGCCTTGTTCCTTAGCCACAGTAGCCATTATGTTCCAGCCCGTCATGTAATAAATAAATGCTTTTATTTGTAAGACACTGGCAACACTCACCGCCTTACTGCCCTGCTGCCATCAATAATATTGAGAGCGACAACAGACGTGTTGAAGAGAAGCCACTAGCCACCACGCCAATGCAGCACTCAATGGAAGTAATTGAACACTCAATGCTCTAAATGAAGGCAAGGTAGAAGATTGTTGTTCTTTGTTTACTTCACTCTTCTCTGTGCCTTGCACCGTCGTATGGCAGATGTTAAATGGGTTAAAGGAAATATTTGTAAGACATTCCGCATTCACCCAGCACCCTCCAGTACCACGTCAAAACACCATTGGGTCCTTGGTCAGCTGAGGGACAGTGGGCTTGTTCTTATAGTCCTGTCATCCTGATGGACACGCTGCCATGTCTGCTTACCACCAAGGAGGAGTTAACCATTTCTTAACCATTCCGAGGTGGGGGTTCAGCCTGCCACCTTCATCTCCATCGCTTTCGCCTGGGCTTTCCTGTAGAGCTGATTTACCGTGTGCCTAGCATATTCACTCTTCCTTCTTTCCTCTGCAGCTGTTCATGGACAAGGAGAAAGCTGAGGAGCTGTGGCTCAACAGGTTGGTCTCCCTGCGACAGGAGAGGCTCATGGGAAGTCCTGTCCCCTGACGGATCACATGCAAAGACGAGATACAACGTAGACTAGGTCCTGAACTAACTTTTGTTCAGTTCAGCGTGGGAATCCCCCCACCCCCACCCCAGTTTAAACTCTGCTGTGTTTAGTCATTTTTTGTCCAGCTTCACTATCTCACCATTAATCTCTTGCTGTATGTTTTGTAAAGCCAAAAACTGCGTAGAGAAGCATTACCAGTAAGAAATTAATGAAACAATGGTTTGTATTTCAGGTGTGATTTTTATTGAATTCATGGTTATTATTATTATTCATGGTGATTATTAAATTTAAAAAAAAATAATTTGAGTAAAGAAAATGTTGTAGGTCATTAATTTGTTTCACCAAGCTGGTAATGTAGTGTGTGTAATATTGTCTCTGGTTTTATAATAAATTCAGTAACTGAACAGATTTGTGATTTTTTTTTTTTTTTGTAAAAACTACTGACTTGAATGACAAGGATTGAGAACACAAAGATGGAGATTTGAGTCAAATACTGTCATACAATACTCCTGCCTCTCACTTCTGATGCCGTTTTGTTGTTTTACTATAGTCTGGGCAGGGGTTCAAGGCAATAGGCTCTATTTATGGACTGACCACATGGTAAAGCTTAACCAAGGATGAGACTGTCTTACTCATCTTTTTACAAAAAATTAATTTCAGTATTTTACATGCCGAATGCTTCATCACTACTTCAATTAACTTTTTAATGTGTGTGTGTTTGAATTATGTGTTAATTCAGGGTGTGTTTGCATGTCTCTCAGCAGAGGGGCCTACTTACTGTAAATCAGTCCGCACATGCCAGTGTCAGGTGGCAGTCCTAAAGTGAAGATGTCCTCACTGCAGTGGTACAAACTAAGAGCCACTTGATAAACAAGTGGCTTCATCTGATCTCTTTCTGTGGTGAAAACCCCTCATAACTCAGATATGAGTGCTTTTATTTTGCCGATCCAACTGATTAGCTACAGTTATTGAATTAGCTACAGTTGAATGAGGAATATAACTATGCAAGTCTATATAATGACTCGTGATGCACCTGTCAAGGAGAGACTGAAAAAATGCATGTATTAGGGCCCATGTTCACATGCGCTGTCACACCGCCGTTCTTGTAGACATTTCTGGATTACCGTTGCCATGGCAGACACTGACAACACACTGCTCCCCAGATGGAACCTGCTAAAAAAGCTGCGAATAACTAGCCAATCAGCTGTCAGAATTGGGGTCATATGGCCCTCGATCTAGCCACTGCCCGTCTAAAGAGCTTCTAAATCATGTTGCCACTACCATAGGAACTCCATAGACCCTAAACGCAGTGTCTGGGACACCCGCATCAGTCACTTTTTTCATTTTTTTTTCTAAAAATATATTTAATCTTAACGTTGCACCTGTAAATCCGGTAAAATGTTTAACAGTCTTCTCAGGGATTTTGAAGAGGACCCGTTTTTTTCGTGAGTACTTAGACGTGATTTAAATTGTGGATTGTGGCACATTTAGATTATTCTTGAGTAACGTTAGGCTACAACTGCAGGTTTAATTATGTAACAGCAAGTATATTTCTGTGTATTCTTATAAATTAGCCGATATATCGTCATATACATTGTAGTTACAGTAGGCTGGCTGCAATCCTTTTCCTAATTGATACGATGAACAACAAAACAAATAGTTACATTATAAATGTAGGTTGTCAGTAGAGTAGGCTAACGTTACCGGTAAATCGTCCTACACGTCTTAGGTTATCTCATAGACAATAAACAGTTTTAGTTAAATGTGAATAAATGTAAATGCTGCTCACTTTGCGCTGTATTTGCCATTACTGTTATGATTTGTAGACAAATAAAGGTTTGCTAAAATATTTTCTTAGCGTTTCTTCAATAAACTTTTCTGTTGGGCTGCTTATCTTACTCCATGAATGGCATCTCATCTCACTTTTTAATAACGTTACTCTATGAACTCTGGTTGACCCGTGCCGAGGCTGCTTTCGTATAAATCCTAAATGCCTAATGTTAAAACATTTTCCTTTTTTTCTTTTTCTACTTTTCTCTTTAGCTCACCAAGGTAGGAACCTGTTACAAACCTAGCATGCTGACAGTCCTTGCCATTGTCGTGCACAATTACAAGAAATTAAGAGTTTTTCTCCATTCCCTTTTTAAATTTTTACCGCCCCTACAGGGATACATTCCAGGCTCACAATGAGCGGGTACACCAGATGATGCGTAGTTTTTCTGATCCTTTTGGAGGACACTTAATGCCCAGTTTGATGGATAGAAGGGACCAAGGGCATGGTGCACCCCGACAACGCGGAACATCTTTGGCATTGAGGGACGACTGCAGGGTAGGAATTGTAGACATGACATACAGTATAAATACACTGCGGCGTTTACAATTTGGCCTTTAGTTTTGTCACACTCATTAACACAGACCTAGCTTTGTGCTGTCGGTTGTATCAAAGGCTCAATTTCGTTCAAACTGCAATGGTCCACAGCCAAATTACTCCCCCTTTGTTGTAGACTGATTTAGTGTGTGTTTCTTAGCTCGGGCCTGATTGACCTACAGTATGGGGCAAAACCCACGCTTACCCCTCTTCTTCATTAAGTCCTCATATACTCTGTGATACATAACCCTATGTCACTCGCCATTGTCCAGCGCTTAAAACAACAGAATTAGAGTAAGGTAGATATGGGGAGGTTTACTGGGGTCATGGTGGAAATTGACCACTGGCAGTGTAACTGGAGCCTCTATTACATGAGACTGAATTAGTGGAAGGGCAACCCTCTTGGCCTCTCTGGACGGCTATATCTAGCCCTGAGGAGGACTATTTATAGTGCATTGTTCCACTGACACACTGATTTCTTATAAAAGCACACACAGTCTTATCTTGCTCTGACACCAATAAGCCCCTGAAAGATTCTGCTACAACAGAATTTGGTCTTGGACACAGCACGAGTTGCCCGAGTTTCAGCTAATGCAATCTCAGCTATCCCAAGAGTCTCAAATTCATACATGATTTATGCACCATTAAGTTAGACAGCTGTGTTAAAAGGAAAACATACATTTTTATATCGTTTAGGAAGTAACAATGGCACAGTCCCTGGATATCAATCTGGCACAATACAATACAATATAATAATCAGCTCAGTACTATAGGTTCTGTAATATACTTAGGAGCCTAACCCTAGGAAAGAACGGATTGGCATCATTCTAATTTCCAATTTTTTGATTTTGGACAAACGTTTTCTTCCTTCTAACTTGATTGGCTAGTGGACTGGGAGTGGGAGGATAATTCTGAGATGATTGGTTCCGCTCAAGGAATTATGTCACATCCAAGGGACAAATGTGACTTACTTGTTTTACAAAATAATTTTTTTTGGCTTAATGACATGTTAGACAGATTTCAAAATCAGTCCTGCCTTTTTCCATTTTACAATAGGGGCTCTTTTAAAACCGTCCAGCAATCAAACAAACAGCAAGGCAGCTGGGAGAAGGAGGAGAGTGGGTTTCTCTCCTCTGTCTAGGTCACTATAACGTATCTGCATGTGTATATATCCTTGGCAGTGACTTTCATTAGCTAGTGATCTGCTTTCTCTTTATTTGCCAACATGCCTTTGACTCAGAAAAGGTGTGTGTGTGTGTGTGTGTATTTGGCAGAGGGAGGGGGTCTGGGAAATTAGGCGACACCAGAGTAGCCTCAATGACAGCCCTTCGTCGGAGAGGTTTCTGAAAAAGGACCATTTAGGCCTTGTGAAGAGCCCAAGAGAGAGCCATTATGATTTGTATGTAGAATTAGCATGATCTGTATTAGTGCATGTGTCATATGAACAAGAGTCTATGTCAAGAGTCACTGATGCTTGTAATGCAAGATGTCTCTTTGGGAGAGAAAAAAAAGGGGGGGGGAAAGAAAGAGAGGGTTCAAATGGTTTTCTCAATGGCCATTAACTAACACTAAAAATGTAACAACGTGTTCCACAAATTCACCACCTTTCTTTCTCTCTCATTTTACAATTTAAGGCTGTGACTATTGCTCTGGTGGCCGTGGTCATACAGCTGAAACTGTGCTGTTGCGCTGGGGTCTTTGTGTTGTTGTTGTCGTTCTTGAGGTCCATCTGTTTGGCAGAGGAACAGTGCTGATGGTTCAGCAGTGACATGACGGACAGCCCCCCCTTACCGATCTCCAATATCACAAAAATATGCACCCCTGCATGCTCACATATAAATACACACAAACATATGCTCTGATACACAAATGTACTCTTTAACACCTATGCTCATGCAAACACAAACACACACACACAATCAAAAACCCATGTTCTGCTGAGCACAAGTGCACATGTATGTACACAGTAAATGTGCACGTTAATAAATATACGCACAGCTTACTCCCATTCACCACATACTGTAGTGCCGGAAAGCTTCAGTTTCTTGTATCAGTTTGCTTGGGTGATCCTCAGTGGGTGAATATGTTCCGTCTTCCCCCTCAAGGCCTGCTCCTCTCTCCCGCCGCTACCTTCTTACCTAATATCACCTTTCAGGGCAATCATTAGGCAGGGGACATGTTTCTAAATAGAGGCTGAAAGATGGTGTCACATGATAAGGAGGATATATTGGTAGTTAGACGAGTCGCCCCTCTTATTCTGCGGTTTGTACGGAGCCAGACTTGTGTTGTCATGTGTTACAAGTATGTTTTTTTTGTTTGTTATCTTATAGAGTTGGTGTAAGATCACCCCGAAATTTGTATTATCTTTTGTATGATTATTTTTTCACTGATTTTTAATTAGTGTAAATGTATTTATGCAGCAAAAGACGTTCATAGAGAGGTCACAAGTTAGGAGCTAGGCCTACTTTTTGGTTGGCCAAACCACTGTGATTAGTGCTTTCTACAGTAAGCAGGAAACACTGCCTGTGAAGGCATAACACCAGGATTAATGCCATAGCAGCAGAGAGGGACAATAATACAGAATGGCTGAGAGAGGAATAATATAAATAAGCAGTAGATCTAGCAGCCTTAATATAATGTGTTGAAGATCACTGGGTGCATGCTCCATATTCTGCACTCTAAACCTCTCCACTGCGGCCTGCTCCATCTAAAAATACTGCAGAAATGTATCTGGCATTTATTAGTTCATAGATGCCTTCGTGAGATATAATTGGCCGCCAGGCTTCATATATACAGTTGAGGAGGGTTTGACATCATAGTGACCTTTGGAAAAGAGCTGAACGAGCAGCCTGGATCCTTTGACCCCTTTGGTCCCTGTCCGGGCCGGCCCGCTGCAGCCTTCCCAGAATGAAGCTCGCTTTTGGTGCTAAACCTGTGCTAATCCTCGGCTACGCGACCCAATTACACATGGAACACCAGTCGTTCAACGCCCCCCCACGTCTGGCCCTGGGGGCGGGGGCGGGGGGGGGCGGGCCGGGGGGGCGCGGGGGGGGGGGGGGGGGGGGCGGGGGGGGGGGGGGGGGGGGGGGGGGGGGGGGGGGTGGGGGGG
>JAOEHI010000005.1:3088466-3104710 GCA_025447815.1 Percopsis transmontana
CACACACACACACACACACACACACACACACACACACACACACACACACACACACACACACACACACACACCTCTAGTTTCTGCACGGAAAAAGGCCGATGGTATCGCCAATGCAGACATAGTGACAATTTAGTTGGGTGCAAGGTGCTTTTTGTCTCGCCGGCGCATTTGCTAATTTCCTGGCTCTCCAATATATCGCTTGTGCCGAAATGGGTGTTGGGGCGCAGTGTGTCAGTCAAAATCAGGTGGCGAAGTGTTAGTTTGGTGTCAAATAAAACCAAATACTGCGCTAGTGTCTCCACCTGGTCTTAGCGCAGATGCAGGCGTTGTGTGGTAGTTTCCAGGATTTAGGCTAGGTGCACTAAGCACAGAATTATCCAAAAATCACACATGCCCCGTTTTTGTATGTTATTTTGGCCTATTTCGTGAATAATTTAACTAAAGAGGACTTTACCTTTTTAGTACCTTTTTATTCACAAAACAAAATATATGCACATGTATCATTCAATCTGAAAGGACGAACTGATTGCCTGAGCTAATTGATCCGTGATGACAACTTTTCTGTCTTAGTCGGTCTGGACTTGCGGCATCCATTATGAAATTGGCAAATGAGGATCTGAGCTATGCCATGGACTCCGCCATGGACTCCATCAACATTTGCTGTCAAATCAGAGGCCATTATGGAGCTTTTGTGTGTTCTTTACCTTTAACAGAATTGTCTCTGCAAAAAATGCAAAAATGGAAAATACTGCAAAAATACAAAAAACAAAACTGATTACTTCAAATATGTCATGTTGTTGCTGCCTTAAGCTAGTAAACTGACATGTTTTGGACAATTTGTGCTCTTGTGTACTGGTGACCAATGTTACCCTACCACCTTTCATGTACATGGTAAATGCCGTGATTTTCAGTAGCCCTACCATTGTTCAGTGCTGTGTTGCTCAAAAATAGATTAGATAGGCCTATTTATAGATGGAAGTCCACCTTTCTGCATGTCTGATCAGCTGGTTCCGCCCTGATGCTGTATGCCTAGATGGATAATGACATTCTGTTCAATCATCAGTGTCATTAAATACGTCTGTAGCTCTATCCATGAGATATTTTGAGTGGGGGAACAAAGAAAAAGGCATACTTTATAGGTCTCCTTCCGCCTGTTAGGATAGTGAGAGATGACGGCTCGCCTCACACACAATTTTATCCCAAGACAAACGTTGGCCTACATTAATGAGCTTAATTTTTTAGTTCTAAATTTATTAGAACCCCAAGATTGTGACTAATTGCTGGAATCATCAAGGCTGTATAAAAGACCGACATGTCCCTTTGGAATTATTGTAAATATGAATCGTTTTGAGGAGCGAATGATACACTTTACAGTAATGCAAATTAATAGGTGAAGTAATTTAGGCTACTAATTGTAAGTCGCTTTGGATAAAAGCGTCTGATAAATGCTTAAATGTAAAATGTAAATGTCCCACTTATCAGAATGCTGTCTGAAAAGGTCCAATATGTGCCAAACTAATTTGTGCGGGAAAATACAGCAATAGCACGTCAGAGACTGAGGTCTGGAAATTGATTTTTCAATCATTTTGCTGAACCAAATAAATAAATACAGTAGGGCCAGGTAGGGATTAGTCTTGATGCAGACCACACTTTTAGCTTAGAATGTTAAGATAAGATAACACTTTACTGTGACTTTAGTCACATCGTGATTACGTAAGTCAGTAACTAACTAAGAAGGGAAATTCTGCAGTCAATTATGAACCTCTGCTCTTTCGCAATCAAAAATATAAGATCTGTTTATCAACATGGTGATACCTGGGTACACAGTAGCATGACAGAAAGTGAAGCTTCTTGTTTGAGTAGCCTTGACAAATAAACGAAAAGCAGATCTACACTGTATGCTTTAGGGCTCAGAGGGTCCACGAATATCATAAACGTTACTTTATTCTACAAATTCAGGGCTTGTTGTCCCTTTCGTTAAAATAATTGTGCGCTTCATAATTTCGCCAGTCTACAATGTCAAGCAGATCTCTAAATAACAAAATTACAGGCTTTCTTGAATAAACTCTCACACACACAGACTCTTAAAATCTCAGGTTATGAACTAAGACAGCCCTGTGAACCATGCAACAACAAAAAAACAGCAGGGCTCGCTGCTGTTGGCAGGGATATACTTTCACACCTCTCCATACAGATAATTATCTAACTCTTTAATTCACACTAAGTGGCAAAAGACAACAGGGCAGGACAGACACCCATTGCTGATCTCTTTGACACTGGCTAACATGTATACCATGGGCCAACCCAGACTACATAGCAGCAACAACATTCTGTATACGCCTGGGCAGTTTAATTTGTGAAAACTCTCAGAAGAGAATGAAAGACGTTCTTGGTCAGTGGTCAAAACAAGTGGATAATGTTAAGGCTGTTGTTCTGTTATGCAGTGCAGCAAAGTCACAACACACTAATTTTACAGCACATTAGCTCTCTGCTAAAAACACTGTGCCATTAACTACAGATAAGTTGTTTAAAGTAGAGTAACATATGTCCTCTGGGCAAAGACATGTCACAATAGACGTCTTACAGTGCAAAGGAGACTTAACTGTGCTCACTTAGCTGTGTTTCTGAAAAGGCTTATGATACTTATGATACTATTGGGTTACACTTTAATCAAACAATGTAACTTTCAAATGTAAATGTAACAAGCAGAATGAGAAAACCTGATTAGATAACTTCTGACACATTCCTTAGTGGAACTCGCCAATGACAAGGGTTGTTTTCATGCGGTGCTGCTAATCAAAAACAGGCTGGGGAATTTCTTGAGGGGGTCCAAGCATAGGCCTGTGAAGGGACCAGGACACTAAACTGTAATGTACCGCAAGACCAGCTGGTCTGGTATAAAGCACCTCCCTGACCACCTTTCTTACAAGCACACTTATGCTCACACTCACGTACAACATACTGTATTACAAGGTACAATACTGAAACACAATGAAGTGGTAGTCACAGGACAAGTTTGCCAAAATGTACTTGCCAAAATGTACTGTGCACGCACATAAGGTTGTCGAGCACAGATGTGAAAATATGTCCCTGTACAACCTGACCCAAACAAGTGTCTTGAAATTGCTTAATGTACCTTTGCCCATCATTATAAAACATCATCTTGAAATTCGAAATATGGAAAAAAATATGCATTGATATTTTGGTCTATTTATAAATTATATATATATATTTTTTAACATGATATAAAAAGTTTCTCGACATCTGTCTTTAAGAATTTTTGTCTTTACAGGTTTGTGCACAGCAATAAAAATATTTTATACAGTCACGAATGTAAGTCTATTTCCCCCCCCACATATACATTAAAGAGAAATGTATCAGCATAATGGCCAAGGGGAAGTTGCTACTGCTAAGTTCTATTGGATGAAAAACAAGCCATTACTGTTTGAGCAATCAACAGTGAGCAGCCACACACACACACACACACACACACACACACACTGGCTTGCCCCAGTGGAGGGATGAGTAATCCACTGATTCAATGTCAGCGGGGGCAAGAACCTCAGCACAGTCAGGCACGTAGTGTTGCATTCTGGGAAAGTGGACCAAACAAGTATGAATCACAGCGGTGTTAGGGGACAACTGAACAAGCAGTGTGTTCCACTTGTGCTAGGAGCTGGATGAGGAGCCAAGCCTATCAACAGCTGTCAGGCTTTGGTAAGACTTACATTAGGGATACAAACACACCAGTTGAACAGCCCTCTGGCCAAGTTCCAGACCCTGCAGACAGTACAAGTACAGGCAAGGCAAGAAATTGTATAGAGAACAAAAGGTGTGAACACTTGCACCTTTTTGTCTTCCGCCTTTGTCTGACATAAGTCACTTAAGGCCAGTTTGTATTATTTGTCCTGACACTAGTTATTTTCGGTTAGTTTACATTGCAAGTCTAGAATGTAAAGAACACATCCTCTGCATATAAAATGCAGTACAAAATAAATCTTAAAAAAGGCATGAGTGAAAAATAAAGTTGGGGACCATTTAACCATCCAAAAAGCACAATGAGAGTAGTGTGTATTATCAAGCCATGATGCAAAGGAGTGCGTGTCCCCGCAACACGATGATTGTCACCAATGCCTTGAAGGGGCATCCCACACCACCCTCACTAACAAGTAAAACAATACATAAACACTGAATGAAT
Organism: Percopsis transmontana; assembly: GCA_025447815.1. Taxonomy (NCBI): domain Eukaryota; kingdom Metazoa; phylum Chordata; class Actinopteri; order Percopsiformes; family Percopsidae; genus Percopsis; species Percopsis transmontana. Next base: position 3,092,665 of record JAOEHI010000005.1, read on the forward strand.
TATTTGTGATGACAATTATAAGAATAATGGTCAAAGTAACCAGTAATTGCGATTGGTGGCGGAAATATAGCCAAACAAATTCATCTTATTATTTATTCCGTGCAGTGTGGTGCATTCCTCCACTACAACACACACAGCACTGCTCACTCTGAATGGAGGCTAGTTGTAGCTAGCAGGCTTGCTAGCAGCAGTACATTTGCACAGCAGAATCACTACAGATCTTCGCAAGATACTTGAAAGAGACTTGAAACCCACCTCTTCAAAATACACCTTGGTACCTTAACCACTGATTTCTTTACCTCATAGCACTCCCACGAAGAGAAGTCCTCTATAACAATCTATTATCCTCCATCTATCCTCCTTTCCTTTAAAAAAAAAATCCTCCTTTCTATTCTGTTAGATCAGCTCATAGAATATTAAGCACTTGCCGATATTTAGGCTGCTAGCACCAGTTCAACTGTTGTCGCTTTGGATGTTGTAAATGTAAATGTGTCGGCTATTTATGTAGGACCATATGCTAGAGTGCTTTGAAATTAACCATCTTTATAACTATATCTTCTTCGTGCACAAACTGTTTCACAAGCACAATGTTGGTGTAATTAACAGATTCGTGAGAAAAAATAAGTATTTATATGCCTTGAACTCCTGAACTTCAGAGCAAGGCATTTCCTGGATGAGATATACAAGTTCAGTTTGCATGTTTAGAAATAGGCGTTAAAGGTTGTAAATTATAGTTTAGTAAATTAAATAAATGTTCATTGTGCCCTTATTGTATTTGTTCAGGGTATTTTATCTCAGCTTGAATGTAACACTAGATGAAAACAACCATCTCCCTCCATAACATAAGTATAATATATAATAATAATAATAATAGCAGATAATACAAGTATCCATCATATTCGGTGCAGCACTTTCCGTTGAAGGCACCTGTGGATTTGGGGACGCTACTACTTTTTTTTTTATATAGGCGGATATAAAAAAAAAGAAGTTAATTGTGTTCTTTCAGTTTGTATCCAAACTGCTTTTCGAGAGGTATTTTATGGTGACTGGAGGCAAAACACTAATTCTGTTCAGGTATTTTGCACGTTTACACTACATATGGAACTATCCTGCTTGATACGGGAGGTTTTCACGCAGTGGTTTTAGATGTTACGCACTACTCCTTTAAAGTTCACATGCAGCTGGATGAGCTGCTTGTTTAAGGTTGTCATATACTGTAATATGTTGGCCATGTTTTGTTAATTTTGTTTTATGGCAGCATCCTTGTAAACTTATGCTACAAATCCACCATTGTCCAGAAACAGTCAGCATAAGGTCTATTTAAATTGATAGCATACATAAATATGTCTCAATAAACTGCTTCACTAAGCTCTTCAGATCAACAAGTTGTCCGTTTTTTTTATTTCCTTCTACGCTGCGGTATAGTTTTTTTTGTGGTTGACCCAATTTCCAGGTTTGATCCATGCTGTGGTTTATGAGGGAGGCTTGAAGCAGGAGTGGACTGACAGGAAAACAGGAAAATACACAAAAGGCAAGTCAACAGCCTGGCACGGATGTTTGCGCTGTGCCCATTGCACTGCCAATTGCTGTGCCCACTTCTGTGCCCACCAACCCTTTGCTTGGATGGAAGCCATCAGTCTCCTTTGGTCTGTAAAGCTCCAGACACAAACACACACACACACACACACAGATGCGTGCTACACCATCACGTACTGGTTGCCATCTGATGAGCACAGATAACAGAGGGGAACCTCACTGCCTGTCGTTTTATCCTAGGGCAGATCACTGCAATTTACTTAACCTTTATTTAACCAGGCAAGTTAAGAGTTTAGAATGGATTCTTTTCAACAACAGCCCTGGAGAACACGTAAACCCCCCAGGACAGGATGCCAGTTATTAATGAGTACAGAATAAAACAGGGACAAATGGGGACAAAAGGGGACAATAGTGGGAGGGAGAGGTAGATAATGAATGGCCAGTTGTCAGTTGTCCACGTGTATGAAAATATGAAAAAAAGAAAAACAAATGCTGGGTGGAGTACAGTGCTTGCCTCTGACACTAGTTCTGCTATAGCAAAGTCAGCGCTACCATTTCTGTTGACATATAAACGACTTGCATAACATCACATTGTGCAATCAGGATTTCGGGGTCCAGAGAATTGGGACAAAACGGTTTTGTAACAGCTTTCGATAATCCATGGGACAATCTATGGTTTCTCTCAAATGGGGTTAACCAATCATGATTATAGTAGAACAGACAGGTTTTAGTAAGATAGCATGGCAGGGCTAATAGATAATGTGAGTGTGTAAACCTGCTTGTCTTTCCCCAACCTACCTCTTTCTTTAACACTGCCAGTGTACCCTTCATTTCAGCTACAGTGCTTTCTCTCCATAATTTATTTCATAAATTTTTTCCTCAGTCACAATCTTTCTAGGTCACAGGAACACAACTTGTAGAGAAAACACCACAAGTGGAGCACTGGCCCAAGCATTAATCTCACACACACACAGACAGTTTACCATGGACCATTAGGAGAGTAATCTTATCAACCACAGTGTCAGGAAGTAGACCAAGTTCAAACATTCTCAGATTGGCTAATAAGCGATGGCCTAGTAAACCCTGTGGATATTAACTACCCCCCTACAGTTCTAAAACACATTTTACTAGAGCTATCCAAACATGGATGCGTATGGCTCTAATCTGTATGTAAACTGGGGGAATCCAGGGATAATTGTGCTAGAATAAACATTTGACCTTTGTTCTGCAAAGTATACTATAATGCAATGACTGTAATGAACTTAGTGAATCCAGAAAGGTTGATGTGAATACAACTTGATCCTCGCAGAAAGCTGAGACCCGATAAATAGAATGCCGTTGAGTAAATTTGAGTTTAGCAAATGTTTATTTTTGTCCACTTGTGTGGAGAACATGCATCAAAGGAGTAAAAATGGGGGTAAAAGCTGCATCCCCATGCCCAGAATGGGAGAGCCTTGCGCGGGCAACACTATCTTTACCCCCTCCTCGGGCGCTCTGGGTAAGGCGAATGTCTCTGTAGCAGGTTCAGTCTTTTATAGTAGAGCCACAGCTGATCAGTCAGTAGATAATAAACTGTCAGAAATAATAGTAGTAGCATAGTAATAATAGTAGTCAGTAAAGCCTAATTGTAATAGTAGCACATACGTTGATCAGCTGTACAGCACTGTCGATTGACAGAAACATAACAGCAGAGACACATCCGAGTGACAGCAGCGACAGCTTTGTTAGATAGACGGTAGATTAATAATAGAGCCACATGCAGCATACACATTAGAGTTAGAGTAGAGATACAGTAGGCCGTGTAGAGCCACTCAGCACAGCACGCCAGTGCTGCGTGGCTCGCATTCCTCTCTACTCCTCCCCCAATTAGCACTCATAGTGTTAGGATCCGTGGGTGGTAGTGTGCTTTCTCTCTCCCTCTCTCTCTCCCCTACTCCGCTCTGCCAGCAGGTGATTGCAGGAGTGAAGTCAGCTGTGCGGGAGACCGACCAGGAGCTACTTAGCTTGGTCTGCCTTGACTCGTCGCCGGAGCGTCAGCTTGTATCGCCAGCTAGTTACGGTCAGCTATTCACCGCTCGGCTGGTTACCGTCGGTATTAACCGAATCTGGTTGTTCCTCATTTTTGTTAGAGGATTCTGAATACCTGTTGTTTGATCTAGGAAGCTGTTTGGTCGCGTGTCCTGCAGGCTTTACTCCTGCACCCCGCTGGCAACCTGCACTCCCCAGCACACACCACGGATTACCTGGGACTGGCCCGCGGACACCCCTTGCCTAGTGTAGGCTTGGGAAAATAAACCTTGTTAAACCTTATCTTTGCCTCCGCTTCTTCGCTTGCGTTTGGGTTCTACTACAAAACCTTAACACATAGGCTCTCACCGATCTCTAACCCTCTCCCTACAACCACATGCACTTCCGTACACAGTTGTGTTTGAAACGTAAACAGCGAGCTGGGAGAGAAATCTGAGGTTCTGGGGGTTTTATCGTCTATAAAAAAATAACCAAAAAGATATGTGCTGTTTTTGTGGTTCTGTCTCCACATAACTGTCAGGTGCTGGCCTCAGGGCCTAATGAAGCGGAGTTTCGGCTTGGAACTGTAATAGAGAAGAGGGAGGAATTTCAATGTGTGGTTTGGTACGAAACCGGTAGTCATTCAATTCTATTTTCAAAGTTTTCTGCCATTCCAAAATCAATACTGAAATTATACAACAATTTTAAGCTAGTAGCCTACCTGCTCTTAAGCTAATCACTGTAACAATTTGATCTCTTAGACCTATTCAAAACGTATGTGATCATTCTTGGTCTACTTCCTTATTGTCTGTCAATGGAATCCTTTAAATATATGTCCCTACAGCCCAAATTTTATTTAGCAATATGTTGTTATCCACTGTGCTCCCTCTGTATGCTGTAAAAGGTTCCAAAACTGAAAGAGAGTGAATATATTTTTCAATAACATTTCTTCAGCACTGGTGACTTTACTGGTTTGGCCAAGAGGCACATGCAAGGAACGCTAAGGCTGTAATCACAGCATAATTGAGTTGAGAATGTGGCATGGTATTACACTTACATGCAACATGCAGATAGAAATCTTGGCAGTTGACACAATAAGAAAGACAGTCGACACTCGACTAAATAGAACCTGACAGTAGTTGTTCTGAAACACATACAATAATAGCCAACCCAGAGTGCAGGGAGGGACACTCCTGTTGGAGTTTGAAACCAAGACAACAACAACACCGGTTGGTTGAAACCAGCGAGAACAATAGCCCCTCTAGAAGTTGTGTGCAAACAAGCTGGGGCGATTATCCAGGGTTCAGACATATAACTCTGACTTGTTCTGTGACCTGTTCTGGCCTGGTAAACAGATGCCAGCCATGATGCCATTCCATTTGGATTGCAGTGTTGACATTAAGGTAAGTACTAGAAACACATAACAAGGGATTCCATTTTTATAAAGATTATCCAGTAACCGTGTCACCATTAGGACAGAGGTGAAGACAGCTGAGAATGCCAAAAGCATTCCTGACAAAGTTTCTTAATTCCTTGTATATGATCATCATTGACACAGCAATGGTCCTGCAATTCTCTACACAAAAAGTTGTCAATTCATAAAATATAAATATATAAATAAATAACTCACCGAAGATCTCCCCATTCTTGGCATACTCTGTTACTAAGTAGAGCATGTTCTTTGTCTCCATCACCTGGGGGAGGGGTTTGACGGAGAGAACGAGAGAATGTAAATACACACTACTTTAAATCGCCATCATTGTCGTCAGATAATCCCCACTGAACGGACTTCAGTGAGAGAGAAGAACGACAGATAACAGGCAACATTATAATGAAGCCTACATAACTAAACACATTGAGCATATTACACTACACAATTCTCCACATGACATGAATTGTGCCTAACAGTAAAAGCTAGCATTCCACAGAGAAATCCTCAACAACACACAGAAAATGCTAGGATGACACCGTGCCTAAATATGTTTAGGCATTGTGCTGGTGAGCGGTTTTAATGGTACATTCATTCCACCCGTCCTGACAACGTTTTGAAGATAGGCCGGGTTGCGCAGAAGGACGAGATCAGATTCAGAAACAGAAATACAAGCAGATGAGTAGAATTAAACAGAAAAACAGGAGAGGACACCGTCAGGTCATGAAAGTCATTTATAAGTTCTTTGGATGTATAGAGCTAGTTCTAAGCTGCTTAGATCGTGCTCACAAATATACATGTTTAACATTTTGTAAAAATTGATGCTACATTGCGTTAGATCGGTAAGATTTTCCACATTTCAAATCGTTCAGTTCATTTATATGGCCCCACATCAAAGTCAAATCTAGAGCGCGCTAAAACACAAGGAGAAAAATATAAACCTGCAAGTTTTAACATTTCGCGTGCGCAATTATGAAACTAGGATCATTCTATTCCAGCTAAATGGTCGTGCTGAATGTCTGATTTTACATAGAATTGCTTGGTTTCTCCCAATAAATCATGATATATAGCCTATTTTGGTATAAATATCAGCCTATTAATGTTAATATAATTTTTAAAATAACTCATGTGCCTTTAATCAATCTCCTTAAGTGTCTGTGAATAAATCATCATGACAGAGACATTAAATGGGTTAGACCAATCAACGAACCATTGATGTCACAATTTGTGTTTGTAGGTACTCTCGTAAAACAGGGGTTATGCAGTGTTGGATTTGTTATTATTGTGTTATTTCCTCTTTTATGTATAGATAGCCATTCATCTGACTGGCTCATTGATATGACTGTGGTATTCTGACTAGACATACTAAAATGAACTACCGGTCGGCTAATTCCCCCCCATATAATTAATATGGATCGATAAAAAATAAATAAATGATTTGATGATTTGCCTATAGTCAATCGACTATAGGCAAGACCAATCGGAGTCGACTACGATTCTTAGTCGGGGACAACCCTAGTTACTATCAATACAACCTGACAAGATTAGTTGCACCAATAAGCAGTAGTTAACCTGGTACACCATATTTCTGTTTCACACACACACAAAGTAGGCTAGGCTCACCTGGTAGAGCTTGATGATGTGTGGATGGTCCAACATCTTCATGATCTGGACCTCTCTGTAGATCTTCTCCAGGTTAACAGCATCCAGCTGGGTCTTGTCAATTATCTTAATGGCCACCTGCAGGATGGACAGGCCACAAAAATACTGAAGTTCTAATCTCAAGCAAGGACACAACAACGTTATTCTTTCCAGAAGACAAGGAACACCATGAGTACACAACAGGCTAATTCACCAATATGGCAATCCATCTTTATCCTCACCTTAAGGCAATGTAACATGCTCAATTGGAATTGTATGCATACGAAGGAAAATTATAAAAACGTCATGTTCAGATCTCATTGCAGATAGCCGTTACTGCCAAGTCCATAATAAACCATATTATGGATGGTCACATAACATGAAACCCCCCACCCCACCCCAGCCCAGCCCACTGATCCACACACACACACACACACACACATTTACTCATCTGGGCCAGAGGACTCATCTTGGACTAATGATGTTTAGTTGGTAGCATCCACCACCTGTCTCATGAACAACATTTTATCAGCGGGACCTAAAGTGTTCCAAATATCTGAAAACCAAGCTGGAAAGAGGCAACAGTCTGCCTGTAATCATGCCACTCCAGTGGGCAGCCAGCAAACGCGCCCACTTGCTCCCCAAGGTTTAATAGGGAAGTTGGGGTTTTAACAATGGCGGTACTGCGCCACAGCTGTGCATTGGTAGCACACAATACAATATTAAGTGATGAGTATTTTTTCCCCTATAGTTGCCTCCCCAATCCGCAGTTGAGCATGTTATGCAATACTGTGCTAAATTCTATCTAAGCACAAAAATCTTAATAGTGTGCTATTCCCAGGTGCAGACCGCTGGGAAATCAAATTTTAGATCACTGGCCTAATACATTATGTATTTTAGGGTCTTTGGCATGAAAGGGTTTGGGACCCCCCTAATTGATCGCCCACACACACACCTTCCTAACCTTTATACTCTCGGGCCAGGGAAGTCATTTGTGGTGTACAGATGATGTTTTACTTGTTTAGCATTTTGTGAGACCACTAATAACACAACGGCTCCGAGTGGTAGCACACTAATGACATCGAAACAGATCTACAAAACCTACTTTTGGCAAAGACGAGGCCAGGTAGGAAGGGCGAGAAAGTATTGTGCTATGTGAAGCCACGTCTGATACATGTAGGCCTGCATACATGTGCTGGATGTCCTCTCACATGCAGGCGCCATCGGCTTAAAAAGTGGGTTATGCAAACAAACGTACATGTACAGTATATTTGAGTAGGTTACAGTGGAACGTATGCCTGCACACAGACACACACACACACACACAGACACAAAATAGAGTTTAGGTCTACTGTTACAGTTGTGATTAAGCAAGGTGGGTATTCATTACAGACACTATGCCAGCATCGCCTCACACTGGTTAATTCACAAGGCGGATGGCGTCACATTAAGTTGATAGTACACCCTTTACCATTGACCTTGCCAACTGTAACACACGGCCTGGCTCTGGGCCTCTTCTACCTATGTAACCACTATCACGATCTGTGAGGACGGGCTTTTGTGTTTGTACTTTGGTCTTTTCTCTTCCATTCAGATGCAACTAAAGCTGCAGCAAACCCTGTGCTGCACTTAGTAGAATGAAAGCGCATAGATGCTAGGGGGGGCAAACTCTTAGGATACACACGCATTATTACGTCAAAAACTAAGGTAAAAGCGACACAGTATTTTTACCTTCTTTATGTGTGCTTCATTACATCCCAGTCAAATGTCTTGGAGCATAAAACACATGCATGGCAAATTGTGCAACTGTGTATCATCAGATTTACTGTTTTCTTTGCAGCCACTGTATGCCACACCTGATTTGGCTTGACATAAAACCACATTCCTTTGTTTCTGGAACTGCAACGTGAAGCCATGGCATTCACTGCAACTGATCAAGACGTAAATCCCCCCGTCCCCCACCAACACTTAACAGGTCCGCCATGCAATCTGGAGAGAACTGATGTTTATTAGGGAGGAGTGCATGAGCATACAGGTTTCAAAGCCGTTCCAATTCTAGCATTGCAGGTATTGTGCCCAAGACTTCAGAGTAAAGTTTGTTTATAAAGTGGTCATCCCAGGGACGTGCCATCAATCTGCTACACGATAACGCAGTAAGCACTGCGCGTGCATGCAATGGCATTAGCATTCCAATTAAAAAGCCGTGGAATCGCCCGCATGCTCGCACGGCTTTTAGCATTGAACCATTAAAATACATAAACTGAAATTATATAACCGGACCACATACCCATGCTGCATATGGCCCAGTTGATGTAGATACTCTGGGTCAATATCAACTAGTAATGTATGAGCAGAATATAAGAAGTTGTGCTTGCCTATAATTTGTGCACTTTTCTAGTGATTACGTGTATGAGGATCGCTGAGGTGAACAAGCCACAGGCATGTTACCTGCATGACCGAGCGCTGTTCACGAACAGCTGTTGTCCAAATGGATCAGGAAAGTGCCAGGTAACCACTGAATCAAGTTATGGCGGCTGTTTCTATTACTGCGCGATGTGGACAGCATGGGCGCATTAGGTGTCTGTTGTGTGAATATTTGGGGTGTCAAGTAGTGCACAAAGTTATGCAACTATTTTGGACAGTAGCTTTAAACTAACTAGTTTCGCCAAAACAACACTCACCTCAGTCTTGGTTATGCGATGTCGAGCCAGCTTAACAACAGCAAAATTGCCTTTTCCTAAAGTGCGCTCGATATCGTAGAAGCCCACGCGTACCGGACCCCGGATCACTGGTTTTTGGAGACTGTCAGCCATGACCATGCTGTTCTAAATGGGGATCGCGGAGGAGTAGGAGGTAGCCAGACGGACAGAGGGACAGGGCTTCCCGAGTTCAGCGCCACAGATAACAAGGAAAGGAAAACAAACCGCCCGCCACCGCTAGAAATGTGTCCATTAATAATAGACAAAGTTGATTTTTGTTTCGCCCGGCCAGCCTGAACGTTAAAGGGCTCACTCCTCTTCAATGCACCGATACGAAGCAGGCCATTTGTTAAGCGTATGGCTGTCACGCCACGTTCTCCAATACAATAGAGCTATAACATTTCAGTCTTAGGTACCTCTATCAGCTAGAGCACACGAGTTGACTTGCAAAGAGGCATCATGTTCTCTGGTTGACGTCCATTGACGTCAGAGCCATGGGGGTATTTGTACACGGGGCGGGCCTCCGAAGCCGTTCCACACTTCAGTGCCAATTGGTTTCCAGGACAACCAGACCTACCTCTTACGTCAACCGGTAAAATTGCTATTCTGAAATCTGTTTGCTTGCTTGATTGCCTGCATCGCTAACTCTGAAGTTTGGCCCCGCAGGTGCTTACTAAGCTATTTGTCTGCTCAGAGTCAAACGTGTCAATCACATGCGCTAAATTATATAATATTATGTACATAGTAAAATTGTATGTTGCAATCACGTGAATAAGTAGGTTTTAATTAACATAGTGTTGAAATACATATTTGCACAACGCTTACAGATGTTTTAGCAGTCCTATATGTTTTGAGTTTTGCAGTCATATGATGTTGAACATTTACCATTAGGTCTTCCTGCTGCGAGTATCCGTCCAGTCTAACGTCAGTAACATTTTACAGTCAAGAAAGCAACAACAGCACCACCTTCTGGTAAAAACGCTTCATTGTAAGTATAAATGCAGGGGCTTCAGAAGCTGTTAAAACCACTCCTGTGTGCATTTTAGTTTGCTATCCCCCCTCCCCCCACCACCACACACAAGCACAATTCTAACAAAAACAGAATATCTTGCAACCAGACTTTATTTGGAATGCAACATTATGCCATAATACTGTATATGAGCACAGACGAGAAATTGCTCTCATTAGCCCTGTAGTGACATTCTAACACTGAAAACCGAGGAGTAGTAAGTGGGCAGGCAGGCCCGAACTCAGAAAAGCCTCTGCTGTCACGCATAGACTTCCTGAATGTAAGAGTTCCAGATGTGCTTTTGGCATTTCCTGTCTCAAATCCTCCAAGAACACTCTCCCTCAGCCTCTCCTTTCTGGCCCTGCTAGGCTTCTCCATGTCACCAGCCAACTGCCCATTCTGTTTTCTGAAATATCATGTTTTAACATAACACGTTTTGTGTCCAGTCCAGTACATTAGGGATAATTTAACATATTTACAAGGCACTACACCCTTAAAAACACATTGTGCACTGCTGCAAGGGCAAGACTGAAAGAATGAACACTCCCAAGAAGGTGGTTACTCTTCCACACAGTCAGGTGGACTTTGTAAGGCCCACGGCTTTGAGGTCTAAAGGGGTGACCACAAGTCTGTCATTATAGTTTCCCTGTGCTGTCCTGTTTCCTGACACCAGCTTCCAAACAGGAAGCCACACACGGCGGTGACACCGTACAGACTCTGCTTTGTAAGCTACGAACAAGGCTGTGAGGAGACCACAAAACAGTTCTGTAAGAACAGATAATGGGTACGATCTGTTCGACCTTGTGTCTCACACTGTGACATAAACAGGCTCAAAGGGGGTATTTAACATCACGTTGTTTGTAAGAGGAGTTACGTTGAATGAAACGTACATATTCCCTGGGGAAATTGCATGTATCGTTGCAGCTTATTAGATTTGATAATATTATGACATGCATGTTTCCGTTGTGTTACCTGTAATCATAACTAGAAAACAGCAAGCATTTGATCCAGGCTAGGTGGACTAAAATTAGATTATTTGATGAACTAAACATACGCCTAATTGCAAAACTTTAGCGTTAATGTTATGTATGTGCTATGTCTAACTTTTATGTGTGTCCGCCACACTGATACCTGGTCAATTCGACTACTAATACCTTTACCAGCTGCACCTATGTAAAAAGTGTGGCAAGTTTAGCTGTGTCTTGTTAGGTAACTATCAATAACTACAATACACCAACCACCTGACCCAGTCTAATTCCCTGTATGTGCAAATACATGTCATTCTGATTCTGAATAGCATCATCCTGTCAGATCTTCACACTGTATGCTGGAGGCACAAGGTGCAACGCTAAACCTTTAAAGAGATGGGCATACAGCATGGCCAAGTAGGCTCACGCCAGAGTGAGACAAATGGGAATGTAGGATTCATGTGCCAAAGAGCAAATGGCAGCTTATCGAGACGCCAACAGTGTCCAACTAGTTGCTGTAAGTACGGGGGGGGGGGGGCTCACACTCACACAAACCAGCTAGGGGGGCTAGGAGTGTTATCCATAGATCTCATTTTCAACCCAGCCAGTCTGCCCTGGGCAGTGGCGGCTCTGTCCCCTACAGGGCTCGTAGATGTCGTTGGTCACAAAGCTGCTCTCTCTCTCCGGGCATGGCACGTTCTCATAGTCGTCAAACTGGGCGTCCGTGCACAGCGGGGGTGGTACGTTCATGTTCTTT
>JAOEHI010000005.1:3104810-3122101 GCA_025447815.1 Percopsis transmontana
ACATCTAGCGGTGCCACGCTGCAGGCCAGAGCAGTGTAATGGAGCTTCGTAATGTCGCTGAAGGCATAGGGTCCTTGCGTGATGCAGGTTGTCCCTGTTGCTGCCACCCATGGCTCTGGTCCACTGGGATAGTTGGCTGTCTCTGTCTTCTTCCTGAACGTGAGATGAGGTGGTACATAAAACAATCATTAATAGATAGATTGGGTAGGGAACAGTACAAATTCAAACCAATAAATAGAGCAAATGTGAAAAGTTTGCAAATCTTTATGCTATTTACCCTATGTATTAATATTTGTAGAAATAATTTGTTGTTGCAGGTTGTAGAGATATATTAAAGCAGTAATTCACTTTTTTTAAGCTCTCGATTCTGTTGTTCCCTTAAATCAATATAAGGCCACGCACTGCTCATTTGGCATGGAATACATTTGTGGTATATGATGGACTGGAAACAGTTTTTCTCAAATTCCATTGACTCTAACTGTTTCTCAAAAATGTTTTGTTCGCTGTCATTACAGAGTCGAATGTTTAACAAAACTTTAATATTACTCTTACCTCTTAGCAAAGCGCTTGTAGCACAGGAACCCAGTAGCTACAAACAACAGCAGCAGTACAACAGGAATTGTGGCACAGAGGATGTAGGAAACATACGTGGTATTGTGTGACAGAGATACTGCAAAGAGAAAAATATCACCTGGCATTACATCACTTAGCAGTGTTTTTGTAGGCATTCATAATTGAATTACCACTTCAATGTTTTATTTTTAGCACTTTCAATGGAGACATCTGTAACAGCTTCAAGTATTTTTCTACCTGATGATTCAGGTAGACCTATTTTTCGGTTTCCATCCCTTTCTGTGGTGGACAGTACGTTTGGCCTCAGTGTTGGACCTAGGGCGTTGAGAAATGAGATGATTATCTTCTTCTGGCCAAGTGGCCAAACAACAGAACTAAGCCATATGAAGCCTATATTGTTAACACTTGTATATCCAAATCTTATACTTTTTAATGTTTTGCTGTACGTACATACACATGTAAAGTAAATGAATATGTTCTGAATGTTTTGTTATTAATCTTTGATGGAATTATAATGCCTGTTTACAGATCTTCTAGGGGCTGGGCTTGATTGCAACCTCGCAAAAACAACAAATGCAAAAATAAATAAAACAACAACACAATTTGACCACTAGAGGTCTCTCTTTACACAAATTGAAAAGGAAGGAAATAGCTGGTGATGCAATAGTAATATGAATATTGATTCAAAGCTTTCTGCTATATTTCTTGATCCTGTTGTAAACAATTGACTCATTCTGAGTCCCTTGAATATGAATGTCAATCGCTATACTATATCTCTATTACCAATACACACGCACCACTAATTGATGGACAGTATCTGACAGTATCTGTCAAATGCATACAGTACCTGTGTGCAGTATACTGCCCGAATCGGTAATGGATGGTATTTTTTCTGTAAAAGATGAAGATAGAGAGTGTATCGCTCAATCAGTCAATATTTATATTTGCTGTACAACGTGTTGACATCTGCAAAGGCAGAACTGTCAGGTCCTGTGCCGGAGGTGCTCTATCTCACCCTCTGGGTATTTGCAGATATAGTTGTTCTTGGAGCTGCAGTTGTCATCATTCCACTGGAACAGGAAATGGCCTTCCTCGTCGGGGGGCGCTGAGGGCTGGTGGTACAGAACCACACACATCTCACCACCACAAGATGGCTCATCCCAGTGCCAGTTTCTGCAGTAGAAGAAACATAGTCCTTTAATAACCTCCTTTAACATTTATATACCCTTTCACCTTCATGTAAAGTATATCTAAAATATGGAAACATATTCAACTATATGTCATAGACAGTAATATGCATGGAATGTAAATATTTTATCTCATTTACCAGTCAATAAAGAGCTATAATATATTATATAGCAGAATGCAGGATTTATATGTGTGCCAGCATCCAAGAAAAATTTCTGTCACTATATTTTCAGTTCTCACAATTCTTAACTTCCATCACTGACACAACTGACACTTACATTATGCTTCAAAAGAGAGTAGTTGCATCCCATACGTAACCGTAATTCAGAGTAAAGACCTGAACTTAGCCTTGCTTCCATCCAGCCAGTAGTACTGGGATGGGCAGCCTGGGTTGCCGGTCCCGGCCTTGTGGCGCTGCGGACTCCGGCGCAGCCCGATCCAGAAGTCTCCATCCCCAGCCTGCAGCTGCTGTATGAACCTCTCCACCAGCCGTTGCTCGCTCTCTGTCTCGACGCTGAGCAGCTCGCCTCCGTCCGCCCAGCAGGCCAGCTGGGCGTCCTCGAAGGTCAGCCTCCGCCTGCTGTCCTGGATGTAAGACACCTTGTAGCACGGGCGCTCCGTCCCCCGGCGACAGATCCTTTGGCCTGGAGACCAACACTCAACATTAACAGCTATGTACTGAGAGAGGTGCCGGGCCAGTGGGCACTGTAGTCCAATGGTCTGGCTGTTTGACACCCAGCCATAAGGTCATGGGTTCAAGTCGCAGTGTCGGCCTACCTATGAGCATCCCTATGCCTTACCCTTATCTGCTTCTCTTCTTACTTGCAATTACTCATTGTAAACACATCTGCTAAGGATGTTTTTATTCCTACTATTATTTTGTATTATTATTTTATATTATTGTAAATAGTGTATGGAACCAACCAATAGCATATAGAACCAAGCCTTGTGTCAATATGCTAACAGAAATTTGTTGTCAAATCTGCTATACGCTGCTATGCATGCGTATAATTTTTACAGGTAGGCAATAGAAAATTGGTCCAAATTATCATGATACAGTCACATTGTTCTAAGGTAATTTGCCAATAGCTCAAATTTTGGCATAGGTCGGGTGCGAAAACAATCTTGTTCCCCTATAGGGGGCCTACTGTGAATGACACTGATCTGAATTTAAAGGAGCTTTGCTGACGTTCTTCGTTTTCCACCGCATATCAGCCTATTCTGTAACGACGAATGTTTAAAACAGAAACTGCAGTTGTGCTAAGAGTATATGGCACTCGGATTCTCGGATAAAACCGCAATGTCTACCACTAATAAAGATATAAAACGTTTCAAAAACGTGTGGCCGTGCGTCTTAGCAGCATAAATCTCATACCTTTGAATTATGTTAAAATAAGGATGCTAAATACGACTAGCCCTATGAACCACCGAGAGATTAATGTTGTGAAATTCACGTTTTGAGTTTCCCTAGGCGCATATTGCGCATCGTTAGTTTCTCAGAAGCAAGGAAACTCTTACCATTTTGTTTAGACGTGGATCCTGGGTGGAACAAAACGGCGATCACAGTGCCAAACAGTTTCATAAAATCCATTTCTACATGTTCACTAAAGTATTCGTGGCGATTAGGCTAACGTTAAATCAAACGTTACAAGTTGTTGGAATTTTTTTTTCGTCTGTGGCAAATGAAGCAAATGAAGACAGAGGGAGCAGGAGAGTTGTCCAATCAAAACGACATGGAGGCATAGGATATGGTGTTGGAGAAAAAAAACAGACGGCCTGTTCCTACTTTAAAAAAACACAATTCTTCATATCGGTGTCAGTAGGCCTATCTAAGTTACACCATATCACAAAGTTGTGCATTTACTGATAGCGTGCCTGCAATGGCCCCATACCTGAACAAAAATGCATTCCCATATAGGATAGTAATCTAATTTAATGGGATGAATGCATTTCTTTGTACACGCACATCATGCTGGACCGTACCAAATGGATCCAAATAAAAACGGAGAAACCTTCATTCTTCCAAATCACGCGCGCCCACACACACGCACGCACTGATTCAATGCTGCCTGGGGAAAAGCTCTGATGAGAAAATGGAGCAAGGAAGCAGAATCAGTGACAAGGATGACTTCAAAGAGAACAAAATTTTGCGTGCAACATTAAAAGCGTGACCCCATATGTCGTAGCCTATTCTCCTTGTATCCGGTATGGCAAATCTGCTGATCTCCTGTGATTACTTTATTGCCCACATGACTGTGTAGTCCATGGAAAAAACTCACGTGGGCTTCGGTGTTTGTGTTCCAGCAGACGTGCATATGGTAGACTTTTGTCTTGCCACTTTAACGACTATATGTGCTGTAGACTATAGGTTAAGGCCAAAAGCATGGGATGTAGGTAAAGGAGAGAAAGGGAGATAGATAAATATATATAGAGCGAGGAAACCATTGTTGAGGCGGAATAGGAAAACGACACATAGAACATTTGCCACACATCAAACTTATTGAATAGACAGATAGATAGATTTATTGGTCCTCAAAGAGGAAATTTGTTTCCACAATGGGTGCTTACAAAAACATAACAACATCATACATATAGACCATCATAAACAATCACAGGCATAGAGGGGAGAAAGGGACAAGGGGAATATCACATATTGTAATCTGTAATATAATTTAGATACCTTAAAATCCCTTTTATGAGCAACTTTGTCGACATTGGCTGTCTAAACAGACTTATCATGTAGTCAGCCACAATCTCACTACAGCCCATCTCCATCCTTTCCCCATCAACAGATGGCTGACCTTGGTATCTGCGGAAGGGTGCTCCGACAGGGCAAACAAGCCAGGCTGTGTGTTCCCCTGTCACCCTGCTGTCTGATTGCGGGCCAGAAAGACATCACCAGCTTAGTACCTTTACTGGAAGACTGCTCAGCTCTGTCCCTGTTTTGTATAAATGCACTTTGTCACTGTGTAGTGTGGTGTCTCGTGACTACAGGTACTTTGTAGTTGTCAGTTTTGTTGGCACCTAGGTCTATGAGAAACAACTTATTTGCAGCAGAGGCAGCTTTGACCTTGTGAAAACGTGCTGGTATGAAAACTGCTGAAACCATTTACAAGCAGTGCCCTGCTATACCTTCTCTTGGCCCTCCCAGACAGGCTGACCAGGGCTAAATCATACA
Organism: Percopsis transmontana; assembly: GCA_025447815.1. Taxonomy (NCBI): domain Eukaryota; kingdom Metazoa; phylum Chordata; class Actinopteri; order Percopsiformes; family Percopsidae; genus Percopsis; species Percopsis transmontana. The sequence continues at coordinate 3,109,750 of JAOEHI010000005.1, forward strand.
TAGCATCCTGTATCCTCTCATCCTAGTGCTTTATTTTAGGTTAATCATTTTGATTACTTTCATTCCTTCCTTGTTTAGAATGGGTGGTGCTCGGCATGATAGGTGATTGATCAGGGTGAATGTAATGTATTAGATTAGAGAAACTGGTGTGTTGCATTATGAATAAATGTAAGGAGGAATAGCAGTTGGTTGCAAAACCATGTAATATTTTCTGCCTAACTATGTTATTGTCTTAATTTTGAAGTACTTCACGGTATGCTGCTTAGTAACTAAGGTAGCCCTGATGACAGATCTACATCTATATTTTTACCAGCAGATAGCAGCAAATCCCCTCCAGTTCCATAAGAGGCCTCTAGCCGAATTTCATATTCCTTCCTTCATTCACACTCCAAAGAGTCGCCACAGTATAGAATTACACGTTTTACAATTAGGTAAAGAAACTTACAATGAGTATAATTACAAATTTTACCAGGAGCAGATAGGGTTTAGCCATCTTGCTCAATGAAGCTTACAGGTAGGCCAATACTGAGGCTTGAACCACCAGACCATCTTGTCCCCTGTATAGAAACATGAATTTTGTCTTACATTCTTACAGATCTAACCCTTGTCTGATTGAAACGTTGCTGCTGATGTGATATCTGACATACAGGGGATTAGCCCTTCACACCCCGAAGGGGTCATTATGTGCACAAAATAGCCTGTTTACTGTCCACAAAGTGTGGTACCGTCTTTCCCCTTCCCAGTGTATCTCCTTTCCTCCCAAAATAAATCTGCATCCACAACTGGTCTGATTGCCATAGGTTACCGGGGAAGCCGTGATCGTATGGCCACTACCTTTGTTGTCTCCTAAAAAAAAGGAACCAGTAAGGATGTACAATGGCTAATAATAATTCTTTCTGCCCCACAAGCCTGTTCCGCACCATGTCCAACACTATAATGTACTTGTCCCCTGCTGAAGAGGAGGCTGGCTTTGAATGGAGTGCAGTTTTCTATTCTATTCTGTTCTATTGTACTCTAATGTTATGTTCTTTTCAATTGCCATATCATTATTACCTGATTCATTCATTTTAAAATAACCCTTTTTTAGTTTTTAATTCTTTTTACAGAGCGCTAGTACGGAGATAGATAGACATATCGTGTCCAGAGATCTCTACATACACAGGACTACCCTGCCCCCCCTGCAGTTGATCTCTCTGTCTTGCCCCCGTTCAGCCAGGAGGGTGGAAGGATCTAAGAATGTGATTAGAGTGTGTAAAATGGTCATCTATTGTTTTTTTTCCAAACAGACATAATTTTACAAATGTCCTTGGCACTGGGGACATTTGAACCGATGATAAAAGGGTGACGTACTAACTAGATAGTGTAACAAATGTCTCCAATCACCGGGGTTAAAATCATGGACACCCCTTTTCATTGTATGTTTTAATGGAACAATGGCGCTTCTCAGTTGAGCAGTAACAGTCATAGCCTATAGCTAAGACTACCTGCAAAGAAACCCCTCAGACAGACAATAGAGGAGTGGTCTGACATGTAAGGGAAATTAACTAGGGTTAAATCTGGTTGGCTAGGTGCTTCGTAGCGTGTGTGATCACGTTTCAACCATTTAGAGTGTTCCATTCTTAAGTTGTTGTTCTCAAAAATGTGTTGGGTGTGTACCGAGGAAACTTCCTTTTTTGATTGAAGCAAAATAAGATATAATAGCAACTTGATATGATATTCATACTCTAAGGACATCGTTTTTGCACTTAATTTTAAGGGAAATTAAAGGCATGAATGTGGAAACAAAATATAAACAACATTTTTTAGTTTAAAAATAAACAGTGCAGTTCACTGTATTCTGTACAGTATGTATACTATAAGGTATATACAGTATGTGTGCAACTATGCATATAATAGTTAATGAGGCCTGCGTCCTCAATGAAGCTTCAGATGACAGGCTTTGTGGTGAATCGTCAATTGGCAACAAAACTGTAAGAAAAACATCATAGATTATCTTCTTGTAATTATCAAAGGGTGCGTGGGCTGGATAGTCTAGTGGTCTAGGTGTTGAACTCCAAGCTGAAAGGTTGTGGGTTCAAGCCCCAGAGTTGGACTACCTGTAAGCATCCTTGAGCAAGATGCCTAACACAACCCAACCCCTATCTGCTCTATGTAATAGCAGCATGTAATTGTAAGTCGCTTTGTATAAAAGTATATGACCTAATTGAAATCTTATTTTCTTCTGTAGCCGTATTCCCATTAACAGTAGTTTGAGGGAAACCCTAAAACAGTTGCAGATTAAAGGGTTGATCTGCAGGATGTGTCAAAACCTACTGACCATGCTCTACCGGAGGAAAAGATTACCATAGTTTATATTTTTCCACAGCAGGAGGATGTGATGGCATGTGTGTATAAGAGTGTGTTTATGTGTGTGTGCTTGTAAACGTAGGAGGGCAAAATTAGTCAAAGGTGGGATTTGAGAGTCACACCTATTTGGTTTTTTGATGGCTTGGGGGTGTCTATATATAAGTCACATTACACCTCTGCTTCTCCAACAGAAACACTCTGGTGCTCCTGGCAACCAAGGTAGGTCTACGTGAATTAGCTCATTTGGTTTCTTTGCACAATACTTTTATAAATTATTCTTAGAATTTTTGATTCACTCAGCAAAAGAATTACACAATATATAAAAAATACGAGATTGTATATACTTTATTTAGTATGGTAATCTAATATTTTTCCCCCTTCATTTGTTAAGGTTTTTTGTCGAGCGTGTGAATGGTTTTAGTCTCTCTTTATAATAAATCACTTGTTTTGTTACTGCTTAAAAAACGTAATTGTGACTATTTTTTCGGTGCTGTATTATTCTATTTTAAATTATTTTTTTAACTTACTGTTTACATAATGGACTGACCAGTCTGTATCTGTATCCCCTCTAGACACCATGTTTGTTCGCTTGTGTCTCCCCCTGGTGGCCGTGTTCCTCCACCCTGCTCTCGCGATTTACAACTGCTCTTCTGTGTACCAAAGGGTCCCAGGTGGTTTTAAATTTGAACCTACAAGCTAGATGCTCCTCACAGTTTTTATCACAGCTAAAAGTGATCACGTAAAACTCACCAGACACACCTAGGTCAAGACTACAGTATGGACATGCCTAGACTGTAGATAGTCTTGAAACCTTTATTGTAAAACTACCATAAAATAATGATAGTATTTTGCAGCACTAAACTGTCCTATATTCTTCCTCAGACAACACAGACCTCAGAGTGGATTGTGGCGCCAGTATGATAACCTTGGAGGTCAACCTGTGCACGGCTCAGTGGGCAGGTTTCGACCCCAATGGCCTGGCGCTGAATGGGCAACATAACAAAACTGAGTGCAAGGGGACCATTGACACCAGCGTGAACCCGCCAATCATTCGCTACCATCTGCCTGTTAACGATAGTCAGACGAACACCTGTCGACAGTCCCTGCAGGTCAGATGCTGTTTGGTAGAAGACCAGCTATAGGTCTCAAAAGGGAGAACTTACTAACTTCTATTTTGTAAGGGGGGCTTGATTACAAAAAAGACAGAATATAATTTAGATAATGAATAAGAGAGAATTTGGGGAGCCACATCCGGACCGTGCATTTGAGACCCCTTCTGTGGTTTATAGAGAAAACTGTGACAGTGGTGAACGCTGTGTTCTTTTGCTGTGTGTTGTAGATCGTTGATGAGGCTCCAGACCCGACGGGTCCCTTCAGTTCCTTCTCCAGCATCCAGTCAGTCATCATAACAGGCTACATTGACACACCCACCTCTTACCAGGGGGTGATCAGCTATTCCACAGACCTGTACTACCATTTCTCCTGCCGCTACCCACTAGAGTATCTGATCAACAACACAAAGATAGTGGCGTGAGTAATCCGCTTCAGAAATTCCACTTACCTAAGATGGAGGCTGATGGGGCAGACATGAAAAAGAAATTTACAGTAGCTGGGGATTTATGTGTGTGTGTGTGTTTGACAAGTAAATAGCAAGCATATTTTGTTGTGCACATGATCTGTGTGTTTTTTTACAATAGTTCTGGACAAAAGTCTTGCCAGTGACTTTTCACAGTTCAACAACTTCATCCAAGCTTGGTAATAATACCTTTCTACCCCAGTGGCTCTGGGCAGTGCCTGTTGACTAATATTACAGCTTCCATTTGAGGCTGCTGTAAATTTACTGCTGTTAAATTGAGTAAGAGAACTACAAAACCCTACAACGCTGCTGTCATCGTAATGAAAAACTTGTTTTGTCAATGTTGAGTGATGTATTATTTCCACAACAATAAATATATAAATATGCATATAGAATGGCAATCTCACCCTATTCTTTTCTTTGTTATCATTGATATATTGATGCTTTATTTCATGACTGGAGACTGTGCCCCAGTTGAGCTTCAGGTCCAGTAACACCATCTGGCTTGGTTTCACAATAAACTAATGGATCCAAACCTTATGTTCCAGGCATGGAATATAAATCTACACAGGCGGCTATTTCTTCTATTTGAACCGTTTTGTTTGTGCAACAGCTACCTCCTGTGGTTCCTAAAATATATTTAATAGAGAACATACTGTACAAGTTGAACCAGCGTTATTATTGAGGCAACCATTTTTATTCCACCTTTCTAAAAATTTCTACTTTCAGGTCTTCAGTGTCTGTGGCCACCAGTGATAATAATGGAACCTTTATCAATACACTGAGAATGAATGTATATAATGTGAGTTTAAAACTGCCATTCACTGACTTTACATTTAGTTGGGATGTGTACAGTACCTATAGGCGTGTTTTGCTTCTTCTGTGCTTGCTTTTGTCAGGACACTAACTATGGTTACCCCTTGACGGTACCTCCCACTGGACTTGAACTTCGAACCAAGGTGTATGTAGAGGTCAAGGCCATTAACCTCACTGGAAAGTAAGTGAAGCCCTCTTAGAGACTACATTTAAACATAGCTGCACACTAAGTGGTTGAACAGGTTGTTTCAATTGCCATACACACACTGGTAAAATCACCGCACACATATTGTTAGTCAATCACATCACACGCTTGGTTCCTCTGTATTTAAAAGCTTGTAGTGAATTTAAGCATTGTCCTACATTCACAGTTTCCATGTGTTGATGGATCACTGCTTTGCAACTCCATCTGCATACAACATTTCTAACAATGAGATGCACAACTTCTTCACTGGGTAGGGTTTGGCTCCAATACCCATAACATCACAATATGCCAAAAGAGAAAACCTGCTCATACCGTTTCATTATTTTTTACAATACTTCTTTACAATACTTCACCAGCTGTTCACTGGACCAAAAAGCCTCAATAACAAGCAATGGCCTTTCCAATAAGGCCCAGTTTAACTTTGAGGCCTTCCGCTTTGTGGAGCACCGAAACCAAGACCGCTCCACCCTCTACCTGCACTGTATACTCAGATTGTGTGAACCTACCAAATGTCAAGAGCTGCTGGCCGTAAGTTAAGAAGTTATTACCAGAAATTAAAGTTCTCAAAACTGAAATAATGAGAAGTGGCAATTCCAGGTAATTGTAACGTAGAGAAAAGGTAATTTAAAATGAACAATTACCCACAAAATGACTACTACACAGAATTAGGATGTGGTGAAGATAAAAATAACTGTTTGCTAAACATGTGTGTTGTCAAAGGCTTGTCATGAAAGGAGGAGGAGGTCAGTGGCTCCTTTTGGAGAGGAATCCAAAGACTCCGCCACTGTGTCAGTTGGGCCTATCTACACAGCTAAAGGTTTGGCTCCACTATTTCCAAGCAATTATTTAGGTCCAAGGTGAACGACCTATATAAATAAATAACACACTTTCTCACTCTTTTATCTTTCCTAGAAAATGCTGTTATGCCCTCTGCCGCTGCCCATGGTGAGTGTTTTTCATCAGATTCATGAAACAATACGTAGCTTTTAGAGGACGTTTGTTGTGAATTAAAGAATTTGACAACGTTTCTCCTCCATCAATGTGCCCAGGTAGCGGAGAAGCTACGAGGGATGGTGCAGTAAATATGACGGGCCTAGTGGTGGGCGTTGTGTTTGGATCTGCAGCTGTTACCTTGCTGGTTCTGGGCAGCTGGTTCGCGCTAAAGAAGTTCTACTTGTCAAAGGGTTTACTTAATTCGTTTGACTGACAGATCAAGTAAATCATCTTAACCTATTCACCTCATATTGCCAGAAGAGATAAGGTTATGTTTTAGGTTACCAAATATTCTACAATGACCATGAAGAACATTAATTAATATCCATATCAATATCATTTATGGATAAAGTCTAATCAATTGACATGTACATATAAATATGTTTTGGTTTGAGGTATTGCTAACAGCTTAATATTATTGAACTCTTTCTATGTAGAAATTTCAAAATGTGGGATGTATTTTAACATTTATTTTAGCTCAAATTTCCAGTCTGGCATTAGTGGTCCTTACAAATAATCAATGGATTTTGAGCACATTATCTAGAAATTCGTTTAAATGGGTACTTCACATTCCTTTTGTGCTACTGCATTGTATATTGTCGAGAAAAATTACAAAATAAAGTTTGATATCAGTTGGTAAATCTTCACACAGTGGGTCACAATATGAAACATTTTTGACAATTATTTACAACAAGCAGTCTATATTTGCAGTTACAGTACAGTTTACAATAAGTAATTAAAAACAATTTGCCCACAAAACGACTACAACAGAGAATTAGGACATGGTGAAGATATAAGGAATAGTTTGCTTAACAGATCTCAATGTGTGTTTTCAAAGGCTTGTAATTTAAACAGGTACTCCACACTCCTTTTATGCTAACGCATTGTACATTGTCAAGAAAAATTACAAAAAGTTGGATATCAGTTGGTCAATCTTGCATTTCACATCACAAAATGAAAAATCTAAAAATTATTTACAACAAGCAGTCTCTATTTACAGTTTATAGTAAAATACATTCTGATGCCCCCCGCATACTGTACAGAATAAAACAAATATATCGTTTATAAATACACTGTACATACTTTACTGTTAAAATCACATAGAGTAAGAAAAGTTTTGACATCTATAAACTGAAATGTACAATCTGGGTGAGAAATGAACGAATGTTTTTTTCACAATGGTCTCGAATGTCTACGTTTTTTTCTCACTGCACTGAATGAAGAATGTCCTGTATCAGAGCAGATAGTTTGGCTGAATAGTCCTCGTGCAAGACACCAGTTGGCTGGTGGGACGAGGAGGACAGAAGGCTTGGTGCTTCGTGGAGCTCCATCTCGTTCTCGATCCCCAGATACAGCCTCTGTATCCGAGCCTGGAGCACTTGGTTCTGAAGAGCTACGCTTTGGCAGAACACATCTATGCTTGCTGTCACGTCAGCTTTGACAGGCTGCGCGGTCATGAGCAGAGCCCTGAGCTCAGTCTTGAGAGCCCCCAACCTGCTTTGCGCCTCCAGCCTCAGTGAACTCACTTCCTTCCCCAACCTTGTCCTCAGTTCGTGCCCAGGCCCTGACTGAGCTTCATCTCCCCCGCTAGCATTGCCCCCACTCAGCTGATCGATCACCTCTGAGGTTTTACCGTTGAAGTCGCTGAGGATGTCAGCCATCTTAGCCCCGCTGTGGTCCAGCATCTGGCTCATCAAGTGGAAGGCTTCCTTAAAAAGAGCGGGGTTCGCCTCGGCCTGCGCCTCAGCCACTTCCAGGCCGCGCAGGTAGAGGCTCAGCTGGCCACACAGGTCTCGGCTGCTGCTGCTCGCCGAGCTCTGGAGCTGCCAAGTGAGGGGGGCCAAGCGCTCCCTCACCAGCGCTGCGCTGGGGTTGGACGGGTACGGGGACAGCCTCTCCCTCAGCTCGGCGAGCTCTTGTCTCAGACGGGCGCGCAGGCGCTCAGACTCCATGTTGAGTTTGTGCCGCATCTCCTCTATCATGGTATTCTGACTGTGATCATCTTCCTGGCCGTAGTAGAGATCAGTGTTGTCGACATGACTCTTGTAGGCTTTGCTGTGAAGGTAATGGGAAAGAATAGGCAGGGAGGGTTAGGCAAGGGTTAGTTTTTGGACATTTTTTAACAAAGCAACCTAGCTTGGTTACTAATTAAATGTAAACATCACGGATTGACAAGCTGCATTTTTTCATCTGATTGAAGTACTGGATGCTGGAACTCACTCTATATCCTTTGCAGTTTCTGTCTTGTCGTAAGCATAATTGGTCTTTGGATCGGTCCAGGCTGCCTCTCTGCTGCTATTGTCATGATAGATTGGGTACGCTGTGGAAAATAAATCGCAATTGTTAACACCTTTGATAGGAAAACCTATTGACCACCAAGAACCTACGGTACATCATAGGTGTTAACACTCTTACCTGATAATGTCCAGAATGACAAGACAAAGATCACCAATCTGAGATGCATTGTTGTACGTAGTGACGGGGAGATGCAATAAAGTTTAATAAAAAAAAAAACCTGAGTTAATGTGCAGGGCAACTAAACCAGGGTCTTTGGAGTGACTGTCCTCTGCTCCCACCTTATAAATAGGCTTGTTTTCCTGAACTCCGCCTGTGTCAACATCCACCACGTGGAGGGTCATGCTGATAACAGATCTCAATGAGCACAACATGCTTGTGCTGTGCTTACAACTTACATTCCGTCTCCCCAGCGGTATGAGGAAGTGCCAATCACACCATATCAATATGGACACAGCAGTGTTTAAAGTGAGGTCATATGGGGTGATGGTGTCGCTAGCCAGAAGAGATCCAAAGGAGGGAAAAACAGCAAGACAGACTCAGATTCAAATCATTCTATCGACTATGACTGGGCTGCTTAAAAAAAAAATCCATTAATGAATTAATAATTAATGAATGTCCAAATCAACAAGTTTATTGGAACACGCTGCAATGGTTCAATACTTTCCGTTTTTTTAATCAGTTTTCCTATCAAGCTAGGAAAGTTGGCTCAGTTTGGATGTCTCTGTGTACATCTATGGCCCATGGCCCACGGTTTGCTGGGATTTAAAAATAAACATTACTACTTCACTGGAGTGCCAGCGGTGCACAGGAGATCTCCCATGCACCGCTGGCACCAGCGGAACAATGTGAGAAACTTTGACATGAGTCAAGAGCAGCACTCAGATCTCTTACAAACTATCGGATGCTTTTGGTGTCTGACTAATGACTCGTGGTTTCAGGACATTAAAGAGAAAGGAACAATTGACAGTATATGCATGTGTGTAAGGGGGTGTACAGTAAATGCAGTAGGGAGGAGGAGAGGGGGTGTACACGTTTCTTCGTCACATTCCACTGGCACTGCTCCTCACAGTGCAAATACATTTCTCGTTAGAGACATGGCGGTGATGTGGGTGAAAGTTGAACCCTGTTCTATTAGGTAAGCCACACAGAGTCATCGTTAAAAGGACATAGTCCACGGATGCCGTGATGAAATGGTTATAGCCTACCCCCCAAGGTTCATAATTTCAATACAATAACAGTGAGAGTGAGATTGGAAAGGAATTAGAAAGGAACAGTTATTCTTTTACACCAACTGCTTGTTGCACATGCAGCTGCAACGGAAACTCCCGGTTATGCACATACACAACACTACAAAATCATGTCCACAAACGCCGTACAACAAAAATGGCCTCTAGTGAAGAATCTTAGGATGTTAGTAATTCTGAGATGCATTTAAAGTAAAACAAGAAAAGTTTGAGTCAACAATGTATTTATAAAACAAAATGTGTAAGTGACTGATAATTCTGTAAAATGACATTCAGCAACATCTGTGTAGCATATCTGGTTGGATGGTGTATGATAAAGCAAAGTTGTGCTGATGTGCGCTAGGAGCCAAATCATTAATCAGTTTCACGGTCGGAGTGAGAAGTACAAATACAGTAATCTGATCAGGCAGAACCAGATAGACATCGTTGCCGTCTCTCTTTCCTGCTGTCCTCATGCAGACACCAGTACCTCCACTCTCACTGTCACCCTACCTCGCAGGTCCCATGCATTTTTTAACACGCCAGTGAAAGTTATGCCTTCTTAGCCCACTGGTCACCTTGTTGTTCTGTGTTGTCCATTTACTGTGCAGCTCTGGTGGGGGATGCTGAATCCAGAGAGGATAGGTCGAGAAATCTATCGTAGCTTGGTTGCCTTCAGCTAATGTCTCTGGATTTAGTTAAGGCAAAAATGAAACAACTGACTAAAATGCTTCTTAGTGATCCTGCTTGTGACTTAGGAACAATGTTCGAGTCAAGGGGGTTTGCGTGGTTTGGGTGGGTAGGATGTTTAGCAGTTTTTACTCAGGTGCATGGAGATAACTTCAGTCAACAGATCGATGACAGACTTTCATGCAATCAAGGTAAGCTTGATACATGATATTGAAACTAAACCCTTGACTATAGCTTCCTTAACTCAATGAAACTCACATGCTGGCATTCGGTATGAAAATAATCCTTTGGTCATGCTACATGATGAACCAGAAACCATATTTTAAGTCAACCTCCATTGACTTTCCAGTGTTTCTCAAAAAAATTTGTGTATTCTCAAATTTTCAGATAAAGCTATTTATATTTGGGGTTAATGATGGAAATATATATTTATTGACATAACTATATTTATACCTTTTACATAGCTATTAAACATTAACAATGTTAACAAAACATGTTTTTTTATTAATTGATTTAAATCAAAGAGTGGGAGGGTTTAACTAAAGTTCAATATTGCTTTTGCACTGCTTTTAGAATGCTACACATACAGTACACTGGTATGTAAAGATCCATACTATGTGACCTCCTCCCGATTCATGGCATTGATTCTTGAATGGAGATCTCAGTATGCCACGTGATAGCAGAAACTGAGTCAAGTCCCAATTTCACCTAGGTCTACTTCAGACTTGACCTGATGTATGAGGACAACTATTTTAGACACGGTTTTACTTTGATTTGAGTGATTTGTGACTTGACTTGAACTTTGGTTTTAACATGTTGACGTAGGTTTCGTGTTGTAAGTTTGAATAAAATTAGTATTTTCATGCATAGTTCATGTATTCATGAGTAGTTCTTGATACTGAACTTGTATTTGTTCTTAACTGATTTGTTCTTGACTTGGCTATTCATCATTTAGACTTGGGACTCTGAATGCCAATAAACTTTTGACTGAAAACGTGGACTGGCTTGAGTTAAATTGACTTGGTCACTCTTCTGGCTCTCTCATGTTCAAAACACATTTCTTGAAATCATACAGGGCACTTCTGTCCAGTGGGGAGCCTAAATCCAGTCATGTGTCCCGTGGGAACCTATGGTCCGTCTGTGGGTGCCACATCCATGGACAGTTGTCTTAGCTGTCCACCTCATCACTATTGCCCGAGACCCGGTCTGCCTGCCGCTCTTCCTTGTGGCCCAGGAGCTCAACAGCCTCTTTCTGGCCAGGCCACATGTGGTTGCCTAGGAGAAGGACAGAGGTTCCAGGTGCTTAACTCTGACACTGTTACCATCACATTACACTTCTAGTATTCCACCTGCCGCATTATTTTACAGGCTTTCTGAGACACGTGTCTATAAAAATAAAAACTCTCCTTATGGCTTCAACACATCTGATGCTTTATTTATTTATGTAATTAATTATAAGAAATTATTAATTATTTATCAGTATGAACTCAAATGTCTCTACTTCATTTCGTTTTCTGGATTGGTCTGCGTAGTATGTTCAAAAGTGCATACACTAGTATCGTAAACAGACCAGCTCACTGGCTGGCTCAAAGAAACTGTAGACTGCACAATCTGTAGCTTCGAGCATAGAGGGTTCTATATCAGGTTCCTTCACAGCAGGGGTCTGGTTTCCTGCTCTGTTACAGGTTGGGAAGATTAGATTATTTTTTCTTATCCGTTACTATGTGTCAGTGTGAGAACTTGAATGAGAAAATGTTTCATTTACATAATGGTGCACAGATTATAGTCTAAATTACTGCATGAATGAATGAATGAATAAATTAATTAATACTTAGGTTCAGGTATAGTATCACAAAATCGGCAAAGCTGGTGTGATATTATTCATCGATTCAGCTTCTCTCACGTTTGTGCCAATGTGTTTCTTTCTAGACCAGCGATGGGCAGTGCCAATGTACGCTAGAGTTCCAGCCCTCGGTTGATGGACTTATGTGTGTACACAGAGTGTATGATATTTGCAGGGACGGAAAAACACGAACGCAATATGGAGATTGTCTAGACAGACATCAGTGGGCGCTTTACTGCCGACAGCAGGTTAGCACTTATAATCTATTACATCTATTACATCTATTTTCTCTCTCTCTCTCTCTCTCTCTCTCTCTCTCTCTCTCTCTCTCTCTCTCTCTCTCTCTCACACACACACACACA